>PXNZ01000048.1:0-59288 GCA_003012085.1 Trichoderma brevicompactum
GGGGGGGGGGGGGGGGGGGGGGGTAAAATAGCTGGCAATTCAAGCCATGACTAGCGCTTTACTCTACGTTTGCCAACACTGTAACTTAGTCGAGATGTCACAGTGGCTCTTTACCTACCTATATCCAGCCAGCCAAGCAATAAGTGCATGTACGGAGCACGGAGTACAGCTGTGTCAATTCCAACGTCTCGCTGGCTCAAACTCCACTGTGCAGTCATCACTAGTACTTCTGCTATTAACCCAAAACCCACCTAATACGCTGCAGTGCCAACAACCAGCATGTTGATTAGGCATCAAAATTTCAACTAGGCCTCCGTTACCAGATGAATTGCTTCCATGACGTCACCAGTTGTATTGGTGAGGGCAAGGCTAAAAGAGGAAGGGCGAGGAATTGGCCGAGTAAGTTTTGGTGAAAAGGTGCGCCGCTTTCGGAACGGAATGATGCAACTCTTCCGCCCCCATAGTGGCACGAAAACAGCCGTTGAAGGGGCATCCTCCAGCATATTCCTGAGTAAGATACTACATAAATACCAAGTAGATGTCTCATGCACGCACACTGTCCCATGGATGCGGATTTGTAGTTTCAATATTGCTATTAGACTCTATACAACCTAGGATACATGCGGTGGTAACAAAAAAAATACACTGCTGTCGAAATATATCAAGGCGAAAGGGACGCACTTCGAAAATCAATATCAACGACTACCTTCCCAGACCTCCATTCGAAAAGATGACGGGTTTTGTTTCTCTTTCCCAAATCTCTAAGTGAAATATCAAACAAGCAACAGCGAATCCCTCGTGTTCTGTCTCGAGATGATCATTATTTTCGCCAAAAAGAACGCCCTCCATCCTGTAGCGGCTGTAAAAAAACAAAGAGAAAAAAGCAGACGGATTTGCGGTGTGTACCGAAGCATGTATCGAATTGTGCCCTCCCCAGTATAGCAAGTGCCTCAAACTTGGACTTGTGGAATGTTCTCCATCTTGCCGCCCTCCTCGAGCCACTCTTTCTTGATCAACTGCTCACGGGCGGCGAAGAGGAACTTGTAAGCGGTTTTCACCGTTCCGTCGCTCACGCCGGTCTGCTTAGCAATGGGGGCTGAGGGACGTGGCTCTCCCATCAAGTGACACGCCATGTAAATGCACGCGGCAGCAACGGACAACGGTGATCGGCCAGCTAGAGCAGAGATATCGGTGGCCTGCTCTGCAAGATCTCGAGAAATCTTGGATATCTTTTGCTGGTTCTTGAAGCCCAGCTGAGACACATATCGACCACAAAGATCTTCAGCACCGACCGAGGTGTTTTCGTAGTTGGTGACAGTGTTCAATCCGGTAGCGCCCTCGCCTTCAGTATCTTGAATCTTCTGCAAGAAATTCTGAAGCTGTTTGAAGACTCTGCCGACCTCCTTCTTGCTGACACTGGTGAGGTTGAAGATTTCCCTGAATGTTCGAGGCACGTTGTTTTGTCGGCATGCGATGAAGATGCATCCGGCAATGACAGCCTCCTGCGGCTTGCCCTTCATGAACTTGTGCTTGTCGACGAGCTTGAAGATGTGCTTGGCAGCGTTGGAGACATTCACTCCCATGTTGATGGCCTCGCAGAGCGCGACAATCTCCTTGTATGCCTGCATCAGACCCTTCTGAGCCTTGTCTTGGTTGGTGTTGTTTTGGGTGCGGGACAGAGCCTTGTGGGCTTTGGACTCGGAGAAGGCGACAGTCGTGGCCAAGTGCTGGCCTTCGACGAACTCATCCTGCGGTCCACCAACACGGCTCGGGTCGTCACCTCCTTGGTCGTCATTGGCAAATGTACGCCACTCAGACCGAGTATCGATGATGCGAGTACCAACAACAACGCCGCAGCTCTGGCAGACCATGTCGCCGCTCGAAAACTCCTCGATCAAGTTCGGGGGGTACTCTTTGCAGTCAGGACAACAAAGCACGTTGTTTAAATCTTCCTGAAAACTCCCTCCATTTCCATCTCCGCCCGTCGGCGGAAGCATCTTGGACTTGTAGGGTCTCGGCTTATAGATGTTGCTGATCTCGTCAAAGACTTTTCGTGCCCTCTTCGCCTCCTTTCTTCGTCGTCGCAACTGGTGCCTCTTCTTCTCTACTGATTTTCTTACGGGGGAGTCTGTCTTGTAAGAGGCTCCTCTGACCCAGAGTATATCGTTGACGACTTGAACAAAGAGCGGTGAATGCAGCTTGACGGTCGCGAGCCTGTTGGCTTAACAGGAAGGGGGGATAGCAGCTGCAGCCTCCGACGTGAGAGCAGGCGCTTTATCCGTAGGTAGTTAGAAAGGATGTCTTCTTCTTCTCTTCCTTCTTTTTTTTTTTTTATTTTATTCTTTTTTTATGTTCGGGGCGCTAGACGCGGCGAACGTCGTCGGCTTGCTGGTAACTTGCCCAAGGCGAGCAGACAACAAAAGCGCGACGAGTGTTTTTAACTATGTAAGAGAAACGCTCTCTTCAACCCGACACACTTTCTAGCGTTCTTGCTGTGGAGTGTTGAGGTCGAAAGGGGGCGGGAAGCGTGAAGGCGTAATCAAATGATCTCTGCCGGCCGACTTTTCTGAACCAGTGAAGGCGTCTGAGGTTGTATCGCGAGGAAAAACTCAGATCATCGATTAGTCGGCAAAAGAAGTGGTCGGAATCGCTCCTGACAGCGGGCTGTGAAGAGCAGTGAACGTCGTGAGCGAGCGTGATCCAACTTCCGGCGGCGAGAGAGTGACAGAAACGACTTTGTTGGGGAGAAGGATTCGAACGAGCGGCTGGGTGAGTACGGCGTTTCTATGTAGGCCCAGCAAACCTTTCGGCCTGGTGAATAAGGTAGCGAAGGTTCTGGTCTGGGTGACTCAGCAACCGGCTCTTGTCGCCACCGTGTGGAAGGGAGAAAGTAACGGAGTATTCCGTACGGAGGAAAAAGCACAGCCCATCCATAGTGCGCGGCGGGAAAAACTTTGTTCCTGCAATGCGAGAGAGATTCCCCCAAGGTTTGAACGAAAGTGGCTCATCCTCTGTGTTTTATGTGCGGTGCGATCTGAGAGCGAAAAGCGCATCATCAATACGTGGGCCCGAAATCGGCCAATGGCCAGCCACACAGGACCCCAGGCGCCCTGTTGCCGGCGCGAGAATAGCGGGCTAATGCAGAGTCTGTATGCTGAGTCATAGGCAAAAGACAAGATCCTTCCTTTTGAGTCTCGATCATGTCACAGATACGGCATAGTGTGGTTGTTGGTATGACATGTTCAAGAACACGGGCATAAAAGTTGACTCTGCATCGCACCTTGTCTGATTCATTTTGTTTGTGTAAATATATTTCCTCCATTCTCATCACATCGCTCCCCAATGGCGTCGAACACAGGCAATGGGCAAGATGCCCTTCCTCCGGTCAACCTCAAGCCCTTGTTGACCAAGCTCTGGCCGACAGACAATGCTGTGACTCCCGATGAGATTGCAGAGGCAATCTCTCATTTTTTCACAAACCAGGTGACAGAGGCTCAAACGGCCTCTCTCCTCATGGCCCTTCACTTCACCAAGCTCGACTACAAAGCAGATGTTCTAGAGCGTTGCGCCTATGTGATGCGAAAGGCCGCAGCGCCAATTCCGGTCAAGGAGCTCCAGAGTGTCATTGAGGCGCGGGGAAGGAAAGAGGGCAAATACCAAGGCGGCCTGGTAAGATTACAATTCATTACTATTAGTTTGCATACGCAAAATCTAAATATTCAACGCAGTGTGACATTGTTGGCACCGGAGGCGATTCCCACGACACCTTCAATGTCAGTACAACCTCATCAATTCTTGCCTCCTCGCTGCTCCTGGTCTCCAAGCACGGCAATAAGGCGAGCACGTCAAAATCAGGCAGTGCCGACATGGTCAACTGCATGAAGCCTCGGCCGCCCATTATTAGCGCCGTGAAGCCGGATACACTGGTCAAGGTCTACTCCAACACAAACTACAGTTTCCTCTTCGCGCCCGTCTTCCACACTGGCATGCGCTACGTAGCACCTATCCGAAAGCAACTCCCCTGGAGGACAATTTTCAACAACCTGGGCCCATTGGCAAACCCGGTTGAGGACGTGTTAGAAGCTCGAGTCATTGGTGTCGGAAGGCGAGACCTCGGCCCCGCCTTCGCCGAAGCCTTGAGGGTTGCTGGATGCAAGAAAGCATTGATCGTGTGTGGAGAAGAGGAATTGGATGAAATCAGCTGTGCAGGCAACACACTCTGCTGGATGTTGAAAGAAAAATCCCCTGGCGGCGCAGCCGAAGTCGAGCATTTCAAAGTCCACCCCAATGACTTTGGCATCCGCACCCACGCCTTGAGCGAGGTGTCTTCCGGAAAGGAGCCAGAGGAGAATGCTGAGATTCTGGCCCGCATCTTGAAGGGCGAACTCCCCTTGGACGACCCGGTCGTCGAATTTGTTCTAATCAACACCGCCGCCCTTCTTGTAGCATCTGGTATCTGCGAGGCGGATACCAGCAACATGGGTCACGGCGATGATGGAAATGTCATCAAAGAACGTGGCCCTGGCGGCCAGCGTTGGAAAGAGGGTGTACGAAGAGCTAAGTGGGCTATCACGAGTGGTGAAGCCTGGAGACAGTGGCAAGCGTTTGTCGACGTTACCAACGAAATCGGAATTTGAGTGCCCTTGTCGAGCAAGGCCAATATAGCATTTCTTCTTTTTTTTCCGTAGGATCCACGGAGTGGAAATACTTGTGAAACAAAAATATTCCTTTATATCCCATGATTCGATAGTGATTGTTTAAGAAGGAGCCCACGACTGCTGTAACTGATGGAGAGTGCGTGGATCTTGTTTGACTTCGTAATGAGTTGGCAGTGATCTGATAGTTTCCACAGAAACAACTGAATGCGGCCGCGTCATTGGAGGGAGCGAGCGCCGGTCAAGCTCAGTCGTGGAAACGCCGATATGGCATTGAGATGGGGGGGCTGCATCCAAGAGATAGGCGCCATTGGAGCCGGTCGAGCTGGACGAGTCTTTTCGTGAAAGTGCTACAGCCGGGTGAAAGTCTAGTGACAGGGATTGATTCTCGTGGAGCCTGGCCTCCCACTCCTTCCAGTCCGCCCTGAGGCCAACCAGCGATTCTTCAAGTAATGATTCTTCGTCTCGCGACGGAGGAGGCAGTGGTAACTGAGTTTCCAGATTGTGTCCGCCCAAAGGACGAGGCGTGGTGGTGCGGACTGACTGCGACTCCAGGTGCAACTCCATGGTGGAGCTCCGAGTCGCCAGCGATTTTCGAATCATGGCCTGTCTTTGGGCGTCGTCTACCTCGGAAAACGTCGACATCATGCTCTTTCTGTAGGACTCCCGGTCTATTGTATCGGACTTTCTCTTTCTCAGCTGGCTATACTTTTGTCCCTTTCGATGCTTTAATACGAGAAAAGTGATTACTCCGACAGTGCAGGTTACCCCGACGACAACGCCGACAATGATGTATATCATTGTTGTCTTGGGCAAGTCACGGCGTGAGAGTATTGTAGTCTTATCCATGGTGACTGCTTAGTTTGTGAGGTTTCGCACAGTCAAGATGTGAATCCAATGGAGAGGGCAGAGGTGGCAAAATTCGCAATGTCCCAAGAGAAATCGGAAATGTTTGTATATAAAGAGTTTATCAAAAAACGGGTCGGGTTCGTATCGTGTCGTAGCGCATTCCGAATGAGCCACATTCAGTTATGAACCCCGTAACCCCATGGTGTTACAGTGCTCGAGCATCCAACATGGCGGCGGTTCTGATCGAAGGGGCTCGCATTGGTTGCCTGAGCCCTCGGAACTGCACAGCCTCGGCCGCGTCGCAAATTCTCTCGAGAGCCTTGTTTCCCGTTTTTGTTTTTGACAGGATTTCTTTTGGAAAAGAAGGCTGCGGAAACCTCCAGTTTTGAAGTAACAGAACGGACAAGCCTTTGCGTCACTGCAACGGTGAGCTAAGCCGCATTGTGCGATGGTGATATTGGCAGAGCAACAGCGCGCACAATATTAATAGAAACCCCAAACCCAGGCATGTAAATGCAGGGGACACCACGCCTGCAGAGGGGGGGGGCGGATACGACCTTTGACGGGCTTGCGCACATCTTCATCACCCACAGCTGGGTGGGGACCTCGAGTTGCTGAGCAGCAGGACCTTTTTGGCACGGATAAGCGCTGAGGCCGGGGATCATCGCCGTGGGCCCTTTTGGGAATCGTCTGACTTGAATAGCCGGGGAACACGAGACTCTTGTGTGGGAAGATGGCAGAGTTGGGCCATCAGTTAGCCTCGGACAGGACAAGCGTCACATCAGCAACGGCCGGTGCAACGACGGATTGGGATGTCGCTGGCTCAGCCGCCTTTGCTATTGCGAGTAACTGGTAGATAGACTTGGTTGCGCCGCCAAGGTTGCCCAATTTAGGGTGCAGCTGTTATCAAGTGCATTTTCTGCTGATGGTAATCCGGCTGAATTGATTTCTTGTCGACTCGACTATTAAGGTCGAAACCAGCAACCCCCCTGGAACAGGGCTCTGGCGCAGGAACAGGACATGGAAGCAAAACAAGTATCAACAATAAACAAACCTTTGAATTGAATACATTTTACGAAGTACCTCGTATCAAAAAGATGAAACTTTCCTCTCTTGGCAATTGCGTTTTCAGCTATTCGTTAGCTCCCGTGCCGAACGAACGAAGCAAAAAAGTAATAAAGTGTCTGCACACGCTGTGATTGTGATTTGATTGATTTCAACAGAAAAGTTGTCAAGGTAGTAGAACGCCGCCCATCTTTTACCCATCTAATCAAGACGGGCGGAAGCTATTATAGCTCTTAGGTGAGCCGTCAACTTACTTGGGTACTTACTGTAGAGTAAGAGCAAGTAGCCCTGCAAGAGAGGGTGCCAACTCTTATCAGACAACTACTACTTGTATCGTGTCACCACTAGCAGCTGCAAGTATTACCTGTTACTCAGTGCAGATATTAGTACCACTGCTAGTACAAGCAGTAGTGCCAGCTGCGCTAATATTACGGACCACTACAGGTACCTGGTAGTATCATGATGGCCACTGTTTAATGCTTTAGCACTAACTACATTCGCCCACTATTATGAGCCGTATCCAGCCGACCCCACGGGGGCTTCGCTCAAAGCAGCAGTACCTTGGCAATTCGTGTAGGTAACAAACTCCACCATCAACCACTCACAGCTTACAATTCACGAACCATCGCCAGGCGATACCGGCCGGTAAATGCACAGTAGCTGCTCGGTAGTTTGCCTGCTTCTTCCTTTCTCTTCCTTTTCTTTTACACCACGCTGATGATACGGCATCTCGTCGAGTCGCACCCACTATAACAATGTCCCAGATCCGGGGCATGGCTGTCTCGAGCCTCATCAGGCTCTCTCGCTCTGGCTCTACTCCAACTCGATGGGTTAATGCTGCAGCACATGGTATTCGCCGCTACTCTGCGGCCGCGGCCGGTGCACCCTTACCTCTTGAGGGATATCGTGTGCTAGACATGACTAGAGTGCTGGCTGGTGTAAGTTGAGGCCTTAAACCACTATAACGCATTTAACCTGGATGGATATAAATAGATGCGCACGTATGGCCAGCCCCCGCTAACCTGAGTAAGCCATACTGCACTCAAATTTTAGGAGATCTTGGGTAAGCTTCTTCGATATCGGGATATGCTTCGTCTGGCAAAGATTGGCATACTGACTAGAACACTCTTCAGCGCTGAGGTCATCAAGATCGAGCATCCAACGCGTGGAGACGACACCAGAGCATGGGGTCCTCCGTACGCAAAGTACAAGCCTGATTCTGGGAGAGAAGGCCCAGGTGAATCTGCGTACTTTTTGGGGGTATGGGCCAACTCTTGGACAACTGCTACGATGAGAGAAGCTGACTTGCACGATTTAGGCAAATCGCAATAAGAAATCTCTTGGGCTATCATTCCAGCACCAGGGCGGAGTAGACATTTTGCATAAGCTGGCAGCAAAATGTGACATCCTGGTTGAGAACTATCTCCCAGGCACATTGAAGAAGTATTCAATGGACTATGAGACTCTACGAAAGATTAACCCCGGGCTCATCTATGCTTCCATTACTGGCTATGGCCAGACTGGCCCTTATTCCAACCGCGCTGGTTACGATGTCATGGTCGAGGCCGAGTTTGGCCTAATGCATATCACGGGCTCCCGCGACGGCCCGCCAGTTAAGGTGGGCGTTGCCGTCACTGATCTGACCACTGGTCTTTACACTAGTAACAGCATCATGGCGGCGCTTTTGTCAAGAGCTAGGACTGGAAAGGGCCAACATATTGATGTGGCGCTGAGCGATTGTCAGACAGCTACCTTGGCCAATATCGCAAGCAGTAGTCTGATAAGCGGCAAGAAGGACAGTGGCCGATGGGGAACCGCACATCGTAAGTCAAGCGTATATATCTTATGCGTTTTATGGAATATGCTAAGAAAAAAAATATCACAGCATCCATCGTGCCATACAGGGCATTCAAGACAAAAGACGGTGACATTCTCATTGGCGGCGGCAACGACCGCCTGTTTGGTGTCCTGTGTGATGGCATTGACAGACCGCACTGGAAGGACGACGCCAAGTTTAAGACAAACGCTGACCGGGTCGCGCACCGCAACGAACTCGAAGCTGAAATAGAAGCCATCACGCAGCAAAGAACAACACAGGAGTGGCTGGAGGTATTCGAGGGATCCGGAATGCCTTATGCTGCCATCAATGATATTCAGGGGACGCTCAACCACAGCCATACCAAGGCTCGCGACATGGTCATTGAGATTGACCACGAATACTGTGGCCCGATCAAGATGGTCAATACGCCCGTCAAATGGTCAGAGACTCAGCCTATCGTCAGGACTCCTCCCCCGGTGCTGGGCCAGCACACAGATGAGATTCTCAGCGAACATCTTGGCCTGAGTGAATCGGATATTGCTACACTTAAAGACCAAGGAGTGGTGCGATAGATGTACAAGAATAATAAGAACTATATATTACGTTAGATACTTAGATAATGAGAAAACGATGATGAGACAGATGAGACACAATTCTGTAAGGGAGCATACGGGGGTAAAGTGGTGATGAACACAGTATATGCAATATGCACAGACGCTATAAGTGAGACACCACAGCACCGTACAAGAAATTCGGTGGATATCATGTGATTCATCACATGATTCATCCGTCTGTCATTTCCAGTCTCGCGCTTTCCGAAAATGGTTCCTTCCCTAACCATCCATCGTAAGATCGAAATTCAATTATCGCGAAATCATGTTTTAAAATCATTGGGGGAGTTTTTCTTTTTCTTTTTCTTCGTTTTTATTAATTAAGTATCCATGGATAATTATACGTGCGGGCACACACAATTTCTCACTCCACTTTTGTAAGTGCAATGTCATGAGAAAAAAAGGCTTCTCAATCCATAAGCAATAAGCCAGTCGCATCGCGCGAGTAATACCCAGACCGGAACGCAAAAATGGAGACGCCGTTGCCGGATATTCTTCCAATTGAGTCAAAAGATGGGGATGTCGTTATGCAAGACTTGCCGGCGGCTACGGCTACAGATCCCCCTCCTACTCTCAATCTTGACACGGAAAATCGATGCGCTCCGGTTTCGACGCCACGGCCTTCGTATACGCCTCAGTTCGCATCAGCATCATGGCTCCTGGAGCGTATAAAGAATGCGCAGGGGTCTGCAGAATCAAATCTGTCGACCGTAACAGAGGCGACGCTGCAAACAAAAGATGAAGGGAACAATGAGACAAATGAAAAACATGATTCAAGTATGAGTGACACGCTACCGATGCCTATATCGCCAACTCATCAACCATTCGGCAGCGTGGCTAGTATGATTGCGGCGGGCTCCCAGTTTACTGGTGCGAAGAGGAAGCGAGATCAGGCTGATGAGATGGATGACTTCACTCAAAATACAATGTCCCTTCCTATACCCGCTCTTAAACCAGCATCAGTGCTGTCAGCAACAGAGGCGCTGGGCATTATGCCACAACTCACCGACACGAGATGTTGCAAATGCTATCAAGACTCATCAGACTCACAGAATCTGCTCATTCCTTGCGGCGACTGTTCCAAGCTGTGGCACCAAGGTTGTGTGCCGCTGACAATAAAAGAGGAAGAAGCACAGCAGCCAGAGAAATTCACGTGTCCATCGTGCGTGAATGCAAGTGAAACTCGGGCGATGAGTCATCATGAAGAAGAATCTCAACATCAGAGAGAAATAGAAAGACGGCGAGCAAAGAATTTGGCGGCTCTATCAGATGATGTCGTTCCAGCCAAAGCAGGCCTGGTTGGCTTTTGGGCGGGGCAGGCATCGGATGCAGCTGTAGGTTCAGGCTTAATACTACCTTTGAGAGAAGCAGAATGAAGAAAAAAAAACTAATGAAATATCTACAGTTGACGGAGTACTTTTATGGGAAAAAGAAGACAGATGTATTAAGTATTCTATCCTTCTGTGATCAACTCAAGCCACAGTTGTTGGTCGACATCATGGTCTCTGTCGCGAGGAAGCATCCTGACTTGCCCATCTTTGACTCTCCAGACTGGAATGCTAAAGCGATGAGCGCCATTTCGGCCAGGACAAAACATTCACACCAGAGCTCTCGGTCTACCAACCGGCCGCGGCACGGACATACCGTGTCGGAACCCAGGCCGAAGCACAGACACAAGGTATCTAGAAAGACAATTAAGATTACGTCAATAACCCAGACAGAGGAATCACCGGTGATGGATTATCGAGACTCCCTCCCGCCAATGTGGCCGAAGGCTGGCGAAGGCATGTATGCAAAGCTCTCTCCGGAAGATGAAGATCGGGCGTTTTTGTTAGACGAGAATGATGAAGAGGCATTCAGTCACTTTGAGGTGGACAAATTTGGCAAACAGATAGCGATTCCTGTAAGTGCTTGAATGAGCGGAGTTTATCATGGGATTTTGGGTGTTTTTAAGGGTAATACTATCAGCTTGTAATACTACAAACAATATTGTATCATTACAATACGACCACGAATTGGCCGAGGAGCCATCACCGGTGATGATATATGAGACTAAAAGCTCAGCATGCTTTCTGCAAACTATATGTGAAATATCGAAAGTCAGACTACGCAAGCATGTCACTGAATACAGGCACTGAGAAGTTTTTGTGGGATAATCTATTAATCCAACTAGCTATACATTATATTACCAATTACCTCTAAGTTCTAGAATAGGATTGCTTCACTCATGAGCAGCATATTGACGTGAGTCCAATTCATCTCCTTTTTCCCAACCAACACCGCGCTCTTCTATCCACAATACCCATCAATTCCCCCCCTCTCCCTAGCGGGCAGGACTCTATCTACAAAAGACTCTCCAACAACGAAAGATACTGACGGCCAAAAGCCGTTGAGCGCACGGCAGCCTTAGCTTAGCAAGTGTACTTGTAAGCGGAGATGAGGGGAGTATCAAGCTTGAGGCTGGCGCAGACGAGATCCTTGACGACAAGGCTGGCAACGGTCTTGACGGAGCTGACGGCAAGCACAACGTCAGGGAGGATGGTGACACCGACGAAGCCGGCAAGGCGGCCGCCGAGAGCGCCGACGACGTCAATGTAGTTGTGGCAGCCCTTGGTGCTGAAGGAGACGCAGTCGAAGTGGCAGGTTCCGAAGCCGAGCAGGCAGGCGGTGCTCTGGATCTGTGCAAAGACGCCGGTGGACAGCGACACCTCGACGTCAGCAGCGACGACGGCGTAGCCGAAAGCGTTTGTGTTGAAGATGACAACGGCATCGGCAAGGGCCTCGATGAAGAGACCGGCGAGGGCGGCGGAGGTGCTGCGGAGAGTGGCGCTGATGGTGGAGGTGACGGAGATGTCGAGCTCAACCTCGAGGTCGATGCCCAGGCCCAGAGCCTCAATCTCGGCCTCGATCTCAGCCTCGGCGCAGAAGGTGAAGGTGGTGAGAGCGACCTGGCACCAGGCGTGGGCGACGTCGTACTTGACGAACTTGGTGGGCGAGACGGCGCAGAAGGCGCTCAGCGCAACCTGGGCACCCGAGGCGTCGCACTTGGGCAGCGGCCAGGCACCGGTCAGGGCAGTGCCGGAGCAGGTCTTCTTGGTGGTGTCGTAGCTCTGGCCGGGCAGACAGGAGCAGGACTTGACCCAGGGGCTGTAGACCATGGGGGCAGGGCACTTGAAGCCCTCAGCCAGGCTCAGCGCGGCGTTGATATCGGTCGTGGCCTCTGCAAAGATCTTGTTGCCGAGCTGGACGTTGGAGGGTGTAGACGAGCAGGAGGGGCCAGTGGCACTGGCGGCGATGGCAACGGAGGCCAGAGAGGTAATGGTGGCAAGGAAACGCATTGTGAATGCTGTTTTGGGGGAGGAAGACTTGATTCAGTTGAGAAATGAGTGACTGAAGGGGGTAGGATCCTGAAAGGAGTGACTGAAGCCGAGAAGGGCTTGTGGGGTTTGTATGATTAAGAGAGAGTTGTGGATGGGGGATGAGAGGAAGGGAATGAGAATGGGGAGAAGATCAACGGTGATTTATATATACCACATGAGAAGCCATGATGCCGCTCCTTTTCCTCTTTGTTTGTCCCCTTTCTAACACCCCCTAATAGTACCAAGAACGCAAGCGACGACGCCGTGCTTTGTTCGCTTCGTAGCTCTGAATAGTAGTTCTCTACTACTATCAGTTATCCCATGCCTAGGCAGCTGCTGTCAGGCTTCAGCCAACCGATGACAGGGGGAGGGCGATGACATGGAGCCGGCTTGCTGGGAAGGGTTCAGTTGGCTTGGCCCGGAGTCCGACTAGCGGTACGGAGTAAAGTCCGTGCGGATGAAGTGGCGAGAAGAGAGCGGCAGTTGGTTTGCGGTGCCGAGATGGCGTCGCCGTCTGATTGAACGTCCAAAGGCGGGATCGCTTTGACATATGGGGGGGGAGGGGTGGGGGGTGCATGGGTTGAGCGGCATTCATTTCGTCTGTGCCGTTCGCTCTCTGGATATGCTAGTCGTTGCATTTTTGTATTAATTACAGGTTTTTTGATAGAATCCATCTCCCAGCATGAATGAACTCTATACCCGCAATTCTCGTATATGATGATAATCGAGTGGATGCAAAAGTTGCCGTTTCTGCCATGAAAAAGAACAAATGGACGAGTTTGGTAACCGGGTAAGATTGCTTGACACGCGGCTCTGCGTATAAGCCCCTCTTCCTCCCCTTCCTTTTTGCGCATCCACCGAGCTTTCTCTCCCTTCAAAGAGCAATCTCGCTCAATACTGAGATGTAATAGACGGGCATGTCGTCTACTCCGTATCCCGTACTTGGCGCTTGCAATAGCCGTGATGGGGGAAAAAAAGAAAAAGAGAAGGCAGCCGACGATGGAGGTCGGTTTGTGATGCCAGCAGCGCTAGCGATAGACCACCACTAAAATGTCTTGGTTAAGCGAGTTGAGACTTCAGTTTACGAGCAACGTGGGCTATCGTGTCTCAGTTGTAGTATATTTTTAACGGCCAGACTATCAGAGACATGCGTGTAGACGGACTTGCACATGGACATTGACCATTCCTTTTAGCCTGTAGAAAATATTTGAGGCTTGCGCTGACTTATACCAAATCTCTTGAAGCCACCTGAAGCGATTCTAGAAAAGTAAGATAACTACCCAGCCAAGAACCAAAAAAAAAAAAAGAAGACCACCCTCCCTTGTTCAACTAACCAGGGTTCGACTGTCACCCCCTCGCTCCGCCATGCACAGGAGGTCGGGAATAGACGGATGTCAAAATAAAGCCCCGGATTAGTATGCGGAAATCACGTCCGGTGGAGTGAGTGCAGGGTATGAGGAAGCAGCTCGAGGTCGAACAAAAAACTGACATTTGCACAATGGACGCGCGTTTCTCGTCTCTTTACTCCGTATGTGCATATGATGGTAGTAATGGTAATGTAATGGCAGTGATTGATGACTGCAAATTACCCAAGCTGGAAATCCTCACGAGATATGGGATCACCACTCCGCACAGACTGTTTGTATATCACGACCGACACGACCGACAAACGTGAAACTCAGCTGCCGACGAGCCGGTTCGCTGATCACCATCATCGCATCATCATCAAAGCTCTGATGGATGACGTTTATTGCAACAGTAACTATATTCTTGCATGTGCATAATACCAGCATTCATGACTCCACTCATGCACGACCTTTACCAAGGAGCGTCAACTTCATGTCCATCAAATCAAGCATCACCATCAATTGCAAAGTACGGAGAACATGCCCCCGGCATACTATCGCTACGGAATATTTTGATCGACTCTCCCCCCTTCGCTTCCTACTCCGTTTCTGCGCTACTATCCTTGGCCTTTTTTTTAAACCCCTGTCTGGCGGATGTCATGGCCGGGCTCAATGTCCCGCACATCCGATTAGGGGGCGAACAGGCTTCTTTTCTTCTTCCCATGTCGTGTCAACTTGTCAAGCAAAAAAGCTAGGTCTGGTGTGTGGGGTTCAAAGAGGGAGCAGGAATTTATGGATTGTCTTGATTGTACTTCGTATACGGAGTAGCTGCGTAAGAATATCACTGGGCTTGAATTGAAGCAATGGAACAAATACAGTAAACTAACCAATCGTTCTTACAATTGCACAGCAGGATCCAAGTAACAGATGAGAGGACAGGGTGCATTTTACAGCTACATTTTAGCAAGAGATATTTGGACCATTTTCTATTCACTTCTTATAATGGTTGTAACTCTAGGGTAAGAATTTCTCCCACCAATTAACTGCTTACCAGAAAAAGGTCAGATATCTCGGCTCAGACTTGCCTTTTACGACGTCACTGCTATCGACTCTTTTATAAATAGACAGACAAACACCCGGACGAAAGGGTTAGCTGCAAGCAGCAAACACACAGCCGTTCCGCTGATGCCATCTGCGGCCGTTATAGCTCGGAAGTATCTGTTGTATCATCACCGCCGAGATTGCCCTTTCTTCCTTACGGACATGCCGTTCCTCTCTAGTATAGACAAGCACAGCCTATCTGCCTCAAGCAAGGATAAGCGTGGTGCCCTTGACTTTGCCACTCTCCATCTTGGCGGTTCGCGCTCCAAATTGAATCTGGAAACAGATGATTAGAATTTGTAAATTTGATGTACTTCATCAAGCCTTCACCTACCGCTCGCTTCTTCTCTGTCGCCACAGAGCGCATGCCCTGCCTATTTGCCAAGAGACGCAGCACCCTCTTCTCGGGCTCGAAATCACATCCAGTTCCCTGGTTGTCGAAATCGCACTTCTCCCACGCGGGCAGCTCAATAGCCCATTTGACGAGGCTTTCGTCCAAATAGGGAAATCTCACCTCTCTGCTCCAGTGAGCCATAACCCTGTCGTCTCGCCCCAAGTTCCTCTTGCCCAACCGACCAACGTCCAATTTCAGCTCATCTATGAGACCTGGATATCCGCTTCGAGAAAAAGCAGTGGCGTGCCGGACATATCCGCCAAATAATTCGTCTGCGCCAAGCCCGGATAGCAATACCCGAGCTGTTGTGCTATATGGTTCCGCCTGCGGCCCTGAGCTCAGCTGGCCCATTCCCTGCCCTCTCGCGGCAAAGTATAATGCACAAGCAATCGAGAGGTCCATTTCAGTGTTATGGGGATATATAAGATCTATCAACTCTGCTCGATGAGCACAAGTCTCTTCGTAGGGAACGTTTACCTAAATGCCCTAAGTTAATATTTGTAGAGCTTATTTGTTCCCCTCTTGAATCGTGTATTGTGTTCCTTACCGTGACGAATCTCCATGGCCTGTCTGGACAGACCTCCAACAGCTCTGTAAATGACTTTCTCCCCGTCATTCTATCGGGGCACAGTTCATACAGCTCAGCAGTAGATAATTTGGTATTCTGTGATGCAATTCTGGGATTCTCAAATGCCACATTAATCAAGTCGATTGCCTGCCCCGACGGCATTATGTCACTAGCAATTCGCGCCAGAACAGTGCAATCAAGCCCCCCCGAAAATAATACCGCGACTCGCGCGTCTGACGTTTCCGCCTTTGGGGGTATCGGAACGTTTAAAACTCTGAGCTGGAGTGAGTCTATCAAATGGCTATGCAGCTGCTCTACTGATGGGGACTGGCTCGTTAAGGGAGTCGTGGTGGCAGTGGGAAGAGCAGCATTGAAAGTGCCAATACTTGATACCTGATAACATGAGTAGCACGGATTTCGGTTGGCATGTTTTACTCCGCAGTGATTTGTGAAAATACTTCCAAAAAACTTACTAGAGCTCTGTTCTGATCCCAGTCATGCCTGATAGGCGTCAATTCCTTTGGTGAGCTGGCTTCACTCAGCTGGATGGTGTAGCAGCCATCTGCTTCGACCTCGGTCCATTCCTCGGCGGGAGCCTCTGCTATGCTGGAGAGGAGAAACTCATCTCCCCTTTTCAACAGCAACGACCGACGCCCAAGGCGATCCCGTCCATAGTACAGTCGCTTTGCTCTCTTGTCCAGGAAGATGAACGCAAAGGGACCTTCAATAGATCGGAGGGCATCGAGGACACTATCCTCATTGCTCTGCTTGCTGCTCGCGGAAGTCAGCAGGGATAGGACAGCCTCGCCGTCATTCCCCTCGACAGGCTTGCCACCGAGCTTCCAAGCCTCGCCGTTCCAGCAGAGCACGGATCCGGATTCCTCGTCCGTCAGGGGTTGCTTCGCAAGATGGTCTCCGCGCAGGGACAGAACTGTTGAGGTCAAAGTCAAGTTGAGAGCGCTCTCGCTCTCGTCATCTTGACGGAGCTGCGCCTCTACGACGCCCAGGTGGTCGGGACCACGGTTCTGAAGCCTTCGCTCAAGTCCTGGAGATAGCTTATGGAAACCTGCGTCAGCTGATATGGCGGCATGGATGCCGCACATTGTAAGTCGCGTAAGACCAAGGCGGAACAAATGAACGCTCCCTGACAGTGACAAGGATCAGGCTGAGGGTAGTTCTGATAAAACTCAGGGCAAAAGGCGCTAAAGGCTGGGATTCAGATGCTGCAGGTGCATGCGCCACATCATCGCCATTGACGCTAAGTGCAGCGCCACACACACCTTATTAGCACCTCCTACATGGTCCGACATTTTGCCGAATTGATGGATGCAACTCGTGGGCCTGTCATGGCCATATATTTTGTGCCAGACAATTGGCCAAAAGGAAAGATCTTCCCTGTGGGAAGAGGATATATTGCTTTGTGTACTAATATGTACCTGTGTTACTATAGCTGTGAACCCGTAACCTCAATGTCGCTTCAACATCGCTTCCGTTCTTTCTTACAAATTCGTCTCGTTTACAACTTGGAGAGCGTGTGGTTCTTGGAAATGTATTTTTTCGCCTAGAATTGTAAGGTAGTCAGTTAGCCTTAGCTTAGTACAGAGTAAAAAGTAAAGAGTACCTAGGCAATATTCACGTACCTCGCCAATGGCATCATACTCGACATTCCACTTCCAAAACTCCAAGCTGCTAAACTCGGCATCTCTGTTGGGCACGACCTTGTCTAGAACGCTATCTGCGTTAGAGACGCCAATTGCTCGCTCAGTCTTTCCGGACAGATGCTTCGTGTTCCATCGTGAGAATTCCTTGACTCGTTCTGCTCTGGGCTTGCAGATTGCTTGCCAGGCATTCACAATCTGCGGCACGGTGACTTCCGACGATCCGGCAAGCTGTGAGACGAGGTAATGAAGGGTGCCAATCTCCTCAATAGCCGTTGAAAATCCCTGTGCGGCGTTGGGATGCATTGCATGAGCGGCATCGCCCAACAGCACAATCCTGCCAGCATGGCTTGACCAGCGTGGGAGATTCGGCACCTCGGCAACTCGCCAGCGATCGCAAGACTTTGCTATTTTCAGAGCCTTGATCATGTCGCTACATATTCCAGAAAAGAACCGGCGCACAAATTCGATGTCGCCATTCTCGTCCCAGAGGCCCTTCTGGTCCGTCTCTCCCTGGATGGCGAACAAAAGCCCGATCCTTCCAAACTTGGAGCTGTAGCGAGTAACCGCAAAGCCGCCGTCGCCCTTCCAGGTGGTGATGTTTGAGTTTTCCGTCAACTTGGTCGAGCTCGGGTTGTCGGTAAATTCACTGACGGCCATGTCAAAGCTGTAGAACGTGGTCTGGTCGACAATTGGATCCCATTGATCGGGAGAGCCAGCATCTGCGAGTAACGCCCGGCGAGTGTGCGACTTGATGCCGTCCGCCGCCAAAGTGATATCGCCTGAGATTTCTTCTCCGTTCTCCAGAGTCACAGCGGCATGCGTCGCGTCATCAGAAACACGTGCCACTGTTGCACCGAATCGAACGCGAGCTCCGGCTTTGGTTGCAAGGACGAAGAGAAGCTTGATCATGGCCCTCCTCGTCGTTCCCCAGTCGGCGTGCTCCGGAGAGTCGACAACCGTAGTTCGAACATCTCCAGTGTTCAATTCGCGGTACGTCACCGATGGTGATCTGTCGCAGATTTGCTCCAGGCTTCGCTGCAGACCCCAGCTTTGAATGACTTTGCTTGCGCTCGGCCTGATGCTGATGCCGCCGCCAGTGGGGTTTAGCTTGGGGCTGCGCTCAAGCACTTCTACATCATGACCGCTTTTCGCAAAGGCGTAAGCAGCGGTGAGACCGCCCAAACCAGCGCCGATAACGATGACCTTCATGATTATAAAGCTTCCTGAAAATATGTTTTATGAAACAGGGATGGTGCAGTGCTTGAAGAATCACAGTTGAAAAGCAAGCGCTCTTGGAAAAACCCGGTACTGTCAGCAAATGTCCTTATTAGGCAGCTTGTCTAGTGCATATAGATCCGACGGCTTGAGCCTTTGACAGTTGAAGAGAGAAGGCGTTTAAAAGATCTAGATTCAATGTTTGCAATGCCTACGACCGCAACCTACTCCGTACTTATATTGAACACTCAAAGTTGGGGTAGCCATTGGAACGTTGCGGCGCCTTCCTCGGCTTTGTGTTGCTGCTACTGTATAATCTCGGCCCAGCGTCATCGTCTCTTACGCCTTGGCACCGAGTTCCCGAAGCATAAGTTGGAAGTTTATAAGCGGTTTTGTTTGGGTTTACGCCAAGATGACAACTCTAAAAGAGTTCTCATGAAACAAGTTGCCTTTGAGAACACAACATCTTGCACCATAAGCCACAACTATAGCTACGCCCAAACAAGATTGTTTCTGGTGCTGCTCGTACGATTCATGTGACAGGTGTGGGCTTCAGGCCGAGGCTATAGGCTACCAATGCATGTAGCTCAAGAAGGCGTACTGAGTAATCTCTGCCAATGGTCAGATTACCTAAGGCAACTTGAACAAACTAACGGAGTACCCCTTGGATCAATGCACACATAACACAAGCAGCCAACCAGGAGCCTCGGGGATCTCACGTCAGACGGCCTAGCCAAGCAAGCTATCGAGGTGTTGGTTGTTTTCCAAGCAGCGTTGGTTGCGGTGGCTAGAAATAGCGCTGTTGACTAAGTGGATTAAGGCAGTGTTGACTGTCCAGAGCCTTAACGGCTAGCCTGGGCCCCAAAGCACGCGGCGGCGCTGTTTTCCGTACTATTTTTGGAGCCACTATTTGCTTGTTAAGCTTCCTCACGATCGAAAAAACCAAGCCTAATTATAGCTGGGCGCAGTTGGGAGAGAAATGTGCCTTGATGCAGAGCAGCAAAAGTGAGATTATAGTTTTACGTAGACAAAATGGGATCTAAGAGCGATGTCGAGTGTGTGAATATAAAGGTACTCAGGTCCTGCTCGATGAAGATCTCTGAATGATCATCAGCACTAGCAACTTTACAGCCCCCATACTCTCAACACACCACCATCTGAACCGTGTTTTGTAGTTCGAGAGGTTAATTCCACAGTTCAAGATGCGCTCTTCAGGTTACGCCGTTGCTTTCTTCTCGCTGTTCACTCTGGGCTTCGCGGCCGAGTGCGCCTCAAAGGGTGATTCCATTCCCAACTTTTCCCTCTCAGACGCAAGGAACCTGCAGAACGACATCCACGGCAACGTCTTCTCCCCCAAGTTGGAGTTCCCGCTCTTCCTCGAAGCTGGACACATCGCCACCTTCAGCGTTGGTAGCGCCACTGCTTGCCTCGAGAACTCGAGCCCGTTCGAGAACACACACATCGGACAGACCGACCTGGCCAATGCCATACAGAGCATTCTGGATGAGTGCGAGAACGGTGATGGTACCTCCAAGGGGTAAGCTTGAACATCATATACCTTTTTTTATTACAATACTAATTGCCTTTTACAGTGGCAAGGTACTGGTTACCGGCGACACCAAAGTTGCGGTCGAACTCGTCATCAGGGATAGGGCGCTCGGCTGTTGATTCACTTTAATGAAAAGCAAGTGATACAAGTTTATCACAGTTAATATACCCCCTTTTCTTTCTCGGAATTATTCGGCGGTTCTTGTAGCATAGGCGCACGTGTTTATAGATTTTGGAGTCTTAAATATCTACGGAACTTGATTCTCATTACGCTCTGAGACGAATAATTTGGACTTGCCGACGTGACACCATGCTTCTTCCATCAGATATGTAGTACATGCACCCAATAGGGTATTTGCGTCAAGAATTGCTCCAGACATGTCGCATTTACCATTCTGGAATAAGCATCCACCACGGTCGCCTCGATCCTGTGCTCTCTGAAGGTGCGTCTGTGCTCTTGGAAGGATGATCAAGATAAATGGTTGATCCAGTGCCCTAAATGCTGATGATGTTAGACAACATGCGAGCCCAGCCTTTCTGCTTGATCATTGACCCGTGGCAATTCTGCTGCGATAATGGGTATATTACTGAGCAGTCATGGTCAAGTCTATACCATCACTCATTTCTTGGTCGTCTAAAGTGCTCATTTAGCTCATTGAAAGAGCCCCTCCTTTTTATCTGCCAATGCAGCCAATGTTCGTGCCAATTTGAACGACTAGATGCACCGTGCTGTGTCGTTATGGCCGGGACACAGCCAAATTCTGAGGCGTCTTTCTCGGGCGAGGACCAACATGCATCCAGTCAACACGAGACTACTTCATGAATATGATTCGTTCTATAATTTGGTAAATATCCATTCGACTAATACCAAACTTATCCAAAATGGATGCCCCTACATTGCAGATATGGATGTATTACAGATGAATCCAATGGAGCCAAGGTCTCCTCCATCAATACGGCCGCTAAAGCAAGGACTTGAGACGTATAAATTGAGTGATCTTGACCCAAGTCCGGCTTCTTCTTTTCTTCTTTTCTTACCCTCTTCTACATTGACATCTTCTGCGATCGCATATAATCATTATAACTATGTCGGGCTCCTCATCTCGTCCCCCAAACGTCGCCATTGAATCTACTATGACAGTCAAAGTTAATGATCCACCAGCTGCGTCAATGGAAGTAACACCACAAATTGATGATAAAGCCGCAATGCCTACTATGGGATTAGGATCCATTCCAAATGTTTACAACAATGTGAGATCCAAGGTGGAGGAAACCAGCACTCGTCTCCCATACGAAATGGGGGAGGTTGAGAAGCCTCGAGATGCTGGCTTTCACGGAATCGATCGACTAGTTCAGGACTTGTTGGCCTCCCAAAAGAGCCTGGAAGATGAAAGAAGAAAGGTGGGGGAGAAGGAGGCCGAGATAACTCGGCTGAAAGAAAAAGTGGCGATTCTTTTGGATGAAGTTCAGGAGGGCGGGCAAAAGCGCGGGACGGAAGAAGCAAGAGTGCAGGAGCTTGAGCGAGTGAGTGCATTACATGAAGAGGACATAAATGAACTGCGGCGGCTATTGGCGTTTCATAAAACGAATGGAGAACAGGTGTCCAGGCAGCTGAGGGACTTGCAAGCCACCAACAGAGACCTTCAGGCCTCCCTCAAAGTCGCCGAGATGGCCCTTGATATGAAGCAAGCGTCGCTGCTTTCTGGATAGGGCTTACAGCCTAATGGTGTTGACTCCTAGGTACAACCAACACGAGGTTGCATGAAGGGTGCAATGCTTGCTTGTGAATAGCATAAGGGTAGATAGATGCAAATGCAGCTATATTTATGCATGCAGACGAGATTCAACCAATACAAACACTGCTGTTTTCTGCAAGAGTCCTGCTGCCGAAACGTTGTTGGTTGGTTGAAACATAGTGTCTGATGCGACAACGCGCGGTGATTGGCTCTGGGGAAGGCTGCGTTGAAGGCCTCCCACAGGTTGTCTCAAGGCTGCAAAAGGTTGGAGAAATGGCCACGCAATTTCAGCCCGACGATTCATGCAGGTTGCAGACTTCGTATCATGTCTGGGCCTGTTTCTGCAAGTTTTGTTGAGCATTAGCCGCCAAGGCACTTGGGGAGGCCGACAAGCACCATCTGGTGTTTACATTGGTTGCCTAGATAGACAATTGCCTTGCACTTTTTATTGTCAAACGGCCGGAAGCGCTTTTTACATTCTCGTCTTAGCATTACAACCAAGGCACCACATACTGGGTCCATCTTTTGGATGGTTATTGAACCGAACATGTCTAGTCTTAATTCTGTTGAGATTTTAATGAGGGACTGCAACTGCACCAGGGAGAGGGCGATTACTCTGCTCAAGGTAAGGATAAGATGCTTCAGGATTACTTGACAAGCTTTACTTACTCTTATACAGATATGCGATAACGACATTGATGAGGCTAAGAAGCACCATCGCGTCTTCCAGTCATATGCACAAACCGCAACCGACAGGTCTCCGTCACCTCCAACACCCGAATTCCTTGAGTTTAGGCAGGGTGATCTCACTTTCAGAACTCCGTCGCAGTCACGTTCGGATTCTCCCATGTCCCACAGATCATCTTCAGGTGATTCTCAAGTGTCGAGCCAAGATGCCAACGAAAGCGACAGCCACAGAGCGTGGGATTTTATTTTGCCTCGGCTTCCCCGGTTGGAAATCTCTACAGAAGATGACTTCAGCCCTGATACTATAGCAGCGGCTATTCAACATGGCGTTCCAACCTATCGTATTCGGAGCTACTTGAATATATATGACCCAAGACTTCTTGAGCTTGATATCACCAGTAGTGTCATGGGATTCCCTCTCATCTTTTATGCCGTTGAATCAAATAATGAGGACATGGTGCGACTATTGGTCGACCATGGAGCGAGCGTTAGTTGCGTACATGAGCCATCACAAGTTCCTTTATTGGCCTTCGCGATCATCTGCGGGGAGACGTTACAAATGGATACGGCAAATATGGTCTGTGTCCTGCTAAGCAAAGGCGCTTCGGCCCGTGTCATTCCCATGGGCTTATTCATACCCTACCTTCAAGACACACCGACCAATCTTGAACATAAAGGAGAGACGCTGATTACTGAGACTGGAGAGGCTGCGTGGTGCTCTCCAGCGACTAAAGCTAGGCTTGCCAAGAATATCAACCTGACTCAGAGATACTTTTTGGAAAAGTCCACAAAGTTGAAGCCACCCTCTACGAAAAGACGACAAATCGCCAAACTTAAAAACTGTCAAGGCTTATTGGGTATCCCATATTTCCTCGTTGGCCAGTCGGTTGCCACAGAGCTGCTCATTCAAAGCCTGCTCACACATCTTATGATGCCTAATAAACAACCACTCGTCTTATGCTTTGCTGGACCAAGTGGCCACGGAAAGACTGAATTGGCACGCCAGCTCGGTCACCTATTGACATTGGACTTGGAAGTCGTTGATTGCACCACCTTCAATCACGAAATGGAGTTGTTTGGTCCGAGACGGCCTTTCAGCGGCTATGAGAAGGGTTCGGCATTGAATAATTTTCTCGTAGAGCATTCTGGAAAGAGATGCATAGTTTTCTTGGATGAGTTTGAAAAGACGACAAAGGAAATTCATCAAAGCTTACTGCTCCCATTCGCTAACGGTATGGCAACCTGATATATAACACAAATTGACAAGATGCTAATGCTGTGAAAAAAAGGCGAGTATCGAGATAGGCGGAGCGGAGACAAGATAAATTGTTCCAAGACGATATGGATAATGGCAACGAATGCACTGGACAACACTATCCTAGATTTTTACGATCAGAATGATGGCATAGCTGGTGATGATGCCGACGAGAAGTCCCGACTGGTTAGGAAACTCTCGCAGCAACTGAAAGAGGGATTTTTACAATACTTTGGCGTTAGTCTTCCTTGATTACGGCTTGTATAACTCTTGAACACTTTTGTTAACTTGGATACACAGGCGCCAGTGACTGGACGCATCTCCGACTTCATCCCCTTGTTACCATTCTCCGCTGGCGAACAAGCCGTCATTACTCACAAATGCTTGTTAGAATTGGCCCAAGATCTACGGCTTCCGATTAGCTTATCCAACGGTCCATCAGAAAGACTGATTGGGAACATTAGGCTGCTGATTAGAAAGGACGGCAAGGTCTGCTCGACTCTTGCAAAGTCCCACTATCACAACAAGCTAGGGGCGCGCAGTCTAAAGACTGGCGCGGAAAAAGTGAAGCGTATCATCCTAGATGCATACCTCGATGATGATAAGGAGATTGATGAACAGGAGGCCTTGCGTGACTTTGTCATTGACGTGGATGGTGAAGATATCGTGGGCAAGATCATATGATAGCGCTCGGGCAAATGATAAAATTTCCATTGGATAGTATTGTTCAAGATAATATTTGGTTAGTTTACTCATGTGAAAACAAAGAGAAAGTATGCTCTTTGCTCCTACGTGCTCTACTTCCATGACATGACACGATGCTGCGGGTAGTAGCTTCACCGTTGAGGGGAAATAAGATACAATCCTACACATACAAAGGAATTATCACAAGGAATCATCACAGAAACTTACAACAACATAGCCTCCATTCAACTGAAAACGGTTGTTTCAGGTGTTGGCCGTCAAACGGCCCAACACCCATTTACAAACGCCCAGCTTGGGCGTTAGTAAGCCGCCACACTTGTCAGGCCACTGATCTATTCGATGATGATCAATTAAAACATTCGCATAGGTTATTTTGCGCTCGTCAAATATGCATAGCCATTGCATCACCTGCAAATAAGCTGCGGTGGTGTGTGGTTGTCGTGTTAGATGGTCACTGGTTGATGAAGCAAGTCACCTTTTGAAAGGGAGGAGGGGAAAACGAGGTTCCTTTGTTTGCGGCTCCTTCTGTGGCCATATGGAGGCACCTATCTTATTGTTGGTTCGTATGAATAGTATTTTGCTATTTGCAATATTGACGATAATTAATTATAAGCGACTGGAGATGTCACGCATGGTCTCCTATTGGCATTCACATGGCCTCCAGCATATCAGGTAGTATTGACACACCTGTATCATCTCAGCAAAGAAAACATGCAGCCGAATTTATCTCGATGACAAAAGTTAAGCAATGTGAGAAATGCACCCAAGAGAACGCGGCTGCTACCATCAACATCTGTGAGCCACCCACAGGCGAGTCTAGATCGCACAAGAAGCATCTTGTAGGCCTCCCACTGCCATGTTTACTACCTGCATATGCATTCACCGCCCTACTCATGGTTGCATACATGGACTCACACTAGGTCTGCGAGGAGGCCTGATTATTTTAAGATGATACATCTTCTCATATTCTTCGGTCATATCACTTTCGAACAATCAGGCTGCCAATCATAATTTCTGAGTTGACGCCAGTTTGTTGGCCTCCCGCTTTTGTGTTGGAAGCGAAATACATGCAATCTGTAGACGATTTTACGAATGAATGAATTGAATTTAGCATTACACTTCACAGTATCAACACCCTGCACCTATGCAGCCACAAGTATAAGTTCAGTACGGCAGCGCAGTCCACTGCATGAAATGAGTTAGTCTAAGTGCAAAGTGCTGCGACATTACATCGCGTCCAAAGAAGATATCACACGGATGCTTTGAAGACGAACGTATACACTCTTTTCATAACTCTACTATTGGATAGTCGAAACCTGACTCTCTACTCATTTTTCCATCATGGATGACCAAGTTTACCCTGCTCTCGGACGGATTGCTGAGATTGGAACCCTCTATGATGCGAAAACAGATAGGTTCTTAGAGGCCTCTATTTTATCTAGCGATACATCAGCTAGCTACGTGTCGACACATCCAGATCCCCTGACGGAAATTACAATATCTAATTGCGAATCGTATGGACATGTATTCAGCGACCTCCATATTGACGAATCCACTGCGGTCAATGTCATATGTGGGCTTATAGATCTCCGAGGTGCCGCAACTTTTCTTCGCGAGTTTTCATCCGATGGCGGGAAAACTCGTGCTGCCGTCATTCATCAAGTTACGACGGTGCAACAGACGCTGAATGATATAGTCGAGGCATTTAAATCGGGCGGCAATTTGGCGCCCCTGAGAACAAATGACTGTACACACGTGGTAACTGGAATCAGATGGGGCCTAAAGTCTATTATTGCCGCCAATTATGCCACCTCATGCGCATCTGATCTATCTGCGGACAACGGCATTACCTTTCAAAGGGACCTGGACATCTTGGCATGCGCTATGGAGTCTGCATATCTTACACCTCAAATACCACCTATAATGGAGCTTTGCAATGAGCTTACGCTCTATAGCGATGTCCTTGAAAATGAAGGTCTCGTCATGCAAGACATATCTGAAGTATGCAGCTTCATCAGAATCGTGCCAGACCACATTCGAGGAGAGAGTGGCGGGAAAGGATGGCCAATAACATATACCATGATTCCAATCACAACGCTGTCATATTTTTGTCGCTGCCACAGGGATTTCAATACAACTTGAAACCAATCAGAACTGATTACTTCACCAATTTTATCCAATTATTTGATGAATTTGAAGCTTCTGCGGTCAAGCTTCATAATTATTATACCTACTTGACGGGCCACATAGCCCATACGGCCAAGGATCATGTGAATCAAGTCCTTGGTTCAATCAAGACTTTGGAAGACATGAGAATTTGGACCGTGGATCAGCTCTTTAATACCTTATTGGATGTGCGGAAGGGGAAAACAGAGCCTTCGATATTGCATGACGTATATCGTCGCGCCACTTGGGAAGAGCCTACATTGAAGCAACTTTCTGCCATCGCTGGACAAGAAACCAACAAACTGGAGTTTATTGCCAATGTTACTTCCCAAGGTGCAAAGTACTTGGGCTATAATGGGTTTTCGCTAGAAGCGGTCAAAAAGTCTCACAAAGACACCTTCTACTATGTCTTTCATTTCAATTCCGCTTCAATGGATCAAAAGAAGGAATGGAACGATAACTGTGCCTTGCTGTTGGAATTACTCGGTCGGCAAGATGAGCATGTGCCTGTATACATTATGGACCACGACGCGACAGATCGTCATACCAATCTTGAAGTACCCTATATCTGTCAATACGAGGGCGAGAAAGAGTGCATCGCAGATGTGCTCGGCAATCGTCAATTTATGTCTTCGAAGTGCTTGGCTCGATCCTGCAATTTAACGCTGGATACGAGTGAGCACCAACGGCCAGTCAAGAGGCGCTTCGTCAGAATACCTTGCCCCAGTCCAGGATGCGATCCTAATCGCGTAACATGGGTCTGCCCACAGTGCGTAACAGAAATTGAATATGGGTTTAGTGATGATTTCTTCTACTGTGATTGTGGTCGTGATCTCTTCAGCAACTACGAATTCAGGTGCAATGACCCTGAGCATGGACCTAATTACGAGAAATATGATGCGGAGGAGCTTCGCAAACTATTGGGTGGATTGAACCAGGCCGATTACATCAATATTCTTATTCTTGGAGAGACTGGTGTGGGAAAATCTACGTTCATCAATGCCTTCATCAACTACCTATCTTACTCCACTTTGGATGAAGCCAAAGATGCTGATGGGCTGGCTTCTGTCATTCCTTGCTCTTTCTCACTCCAGACCATGAACCAGGAGGGGATTCAAGAATACAATGTCAAAGTCGGCACCCGAGACGACGAGGTAGATGGGTCAACGGGGAAGTCAGCAACGCAAAAATCAGCCGTATATCCTGTGACAATTGGAGCAAGGACTTATCGCTTGATCGATACTCCAGGGATCGGGGATACCAGAGGCTTGTCATATGATAAAGAGAACATGGCCGACATTCTCAAGACAATTAGCACTTATGACAAACTACATGGAATTCTGGTGCTTGTTAAGTCGAATAATGCGCGCCTCACCATTACATTCAGATTTTGTGTCAAAGAACTGCTCACGCATCTGCACCGCAGTGCGACCAAAAACATGGCCTTTGGTTTTACCAATACTCGTATATCCAACTACGCGCCAGGCGATACCTTCAAGCCACTTAAGTCGTTACTTGATGAGCATTCCGATATACCCATCACGCTTTCAATGTCGACAACGTATTGCTTTGACTCTGAGAGCTTTCGCTATCTTGCAGCGCATAAACAGGGGATAATAATGACGAACGAGGAGGAATATCGTCGAAGTTGGGACCACTCGAGCAAAGAGGCGCATAGACTTCTCAACTATTTTTCATCAACTACGCCTCATCCTGTTACCAGCACATTGAGCTTAAATGGAGCACGTAAGCTGATATTGGAGCTGACAAAACCAATGGCCAGTATCTCGGAATCAATTCGGAAGAACATAAAATTGTGCGAAGACAAGAAACATGAGCTGAACGATACGAAGCTAACGGCACATAATCTTCGCAAGAGACTGCGTTTAGAAAAGATTCAATTCAAAGCTGATAAGCTGCAGAAGCCTCGTACAGTTTGCAAAAATACCCAGTGTTGTGACTTTAAAGATAGTGGGCTTGGGGACGGGGTGGTTGTCACTATATACAAAACACACTGCCATCCTGAATGCTATCTTACCAATGTCACAGAAGATGTTGTTGCCGATCCTGGTCTCATTAACTGCGCCGCTTTCAATGGTACAAATACTTGCATGCTATGCCGCCACAGATGGCAAGAGCATTTGCATGTCCTCTATGATTTATCCGAAATCAGAGTTGAAGTCACAGACACAGAAATACAGAGGCAACTAAAAGCGAAGACGGATGACGTGACGCTCCGCCAAACAATCATCGCTCGACTGGACCAGGATATAGAGGAATATAATCAGGAACTTGACGATATTCGGCGCGCAGCTGCTCGTTTCTGTTTATTTCTTCGGCAAAATGCCATCACTATCATCAACGATGCCACATTGGACTACCTTGATATGCTTATCCTAGACGAGAAGGGTGTCATTGAAGCTGGCAGACAGAGGGGCATTGACATGGGCGGAAACATGAAGCGTCTCCAAGCACTGAAAGATGACAGGCAGGTTCATATTGAGCTGGTCGAAACGTTTGAGCAGAACATGATTGACCCTTCTTGTCCTGATGATATGTTGCTTGACGAGCAAGGAGTTGATGCTCTAGTCAAGAGACTGTACGAGTTGAAGCATTTTGGCGCCAATTTGAAGCATATAAAGTATGTCATAGATTCTTCGCTCGAAGAGACAAACCGTGAGCGGCCATTCCGTGTGCAAGTGTCCAACCGAAGCAAACACAACGCAACCAGTAGTAGAGGGCGGGACAGCGATTACGGGTGGGGGGGATCGAGAAGAAGTCATACGCCGCCGCCATATTACTCGATGAACAAAGGCCATAAAGTGAGATCAGATGGAAGCTATGGGTATTCGGAAACGGTTCCTCGATCCATCTATCCAGGGCGTACATATGCTGGAGTGGCAAAGCTCGGCTATCCGTACGGACATGGATCTAGGTCGATACTCGATCGCTTAAAAACCTTTTTTTGAAGATGACGTATGAGAAGTGATCGGGGTAGTTCCTACGGGTGTAATACTTGCAGGGCTCCTATTCACTATATGGAAGTGAAGTGCTATTGTTTTCTCTTTGACTGAGCTTGTGCGATCTAATGTTTTGCTATACGGAGTAAAAATTGCAAATATTGAAAGGCATTCTCGAATTTCATATTAATCTTCTGTTAATAAAAGAGTTTCATATTACATAGTGTTAAAGAAGACGAAACCTACTACCTACGTACAACTACATGATGAAACCACAACCTAAATACCTTAATACCACTATAGCGACCTTATGACAAATGTCCATTCGATAGATCAGTGGTCGAGCTGAGGCTCTGGAGAGACATGTTTCAATTCCAAACTTTAATCAGCTCCTTTCTATCTTCGTGCTCAAGTACATAACCTCAATGAATGACAGCAGAATTTGAATGCACCGCTCCCCCCTCTATCTACCTGCCACTCTTGCAACTGGTTGCTTGCCGGCGACAAAAGCTGACACAAAATCTATGAATGATTTCATGAGCTGCTTTTCTTCACCTGGCTTGTGGTTTTTGGTCCGTAAGTCTTCCAAAATACTGCTGACCTCATCAAACTTCTCCCATACTTGAATAAACTTGTTTGGCGTTTCTGTGCCTAAATGATGAATAGCCTGTTTCATTACATCTGGCCTAGAAATCAGACTGATAGCCTCGTCTGTAAGCAGAATGCCCCTTATATCCTCAGTGCTGCTATTCGAGATTTTGATAGTCATAATACTAGCCTTGACGCAGTAGATGATCATCGCACCGAGGCCGGCACCTAAGGCTGTGGCTATGCCTGAACCTGGTGCATATTTGGAATCTGCCTCATGGCTCATAATATCTTCAAATCGATCAGGCGTGGACGCGGCGCCATTGTGAAAGACATGGCCTGGCCAGTGGATGCTCGGGTAGTCGAATAGAATGAATTTTCCTTCGTCGGGAGACGAGCAAAACATCAGGACCTTGTTCTCGGCAGCTCTTTCGAGAGCTCTATGGACTATAATAAAGCAGTGGTTGATGAGCTTCGCTTCAACAAAGCTCCAAACACTGCTCAATTTCCACGCACATGGTGTTTTCTTCATATAGCACTATGTAAATACCGACTTGGGGGAGAGGGAGACTCACGCTCGTCTTCAGCATCCTTAACTGATGGCATAGGCGGCGTCCAAGACATGCAAATAATGGCGGCTTTTCTGTTCAGCGCAGCTTCGATGACCTAGTAAAGGTGTTAGCATATGGCTGAAGTGCATTTGATCTGAGGTGGCGATTGAGGAAATATTGCATTACCTTTGCCGCGGACCTTCTATCCATCTGGCATTTTTAATCCCTTGTGCCGTACGTCTCGAGGCGTATTGGATAAATCTTAGCCATGGGACATACATGCAAGATCATCCTAGCCATTAACGTGCCATGGCCCCTCGCTGAGGAGAATGATGGCCTCACTTTCCCCTCGTGATAGTCAAAACTTTTCCCTATCAATATCTGGTCAGGCAATTCCTCATCCAAGATGTCGACGCCGTCATCAATCAAGGCCACAATCACATCATCTATTGCTGGCGATAACGTGTGCCGTTCCAATATCTGGTATTTGTTCAGTATATCTTTCCAGAAGAACTTCATCTCCGTAGCGAATTTGAATACAGGACCCAACCAACGATAGGTGTTAGTAAAGCGCGGGAGAGCTTCCTTTAGGAGACGGAGGGCCTCCTGATTGTTATTTTTGCACTCCATATCGCTTTCTCTGAGAACGACCGCGATCTGTCTATCTTCTGTAGATACACCTGATGTCCTGGGGTATTAAGCCTTCTTGAAATTTTTGTTCAGTCTTGTTCTAAACTCCTCGACTTTTTGGTTAATCCATTGAGGGCATTCGGATATCCTTCATGTAATCAACTCAGACACTCAGAAGTTGGATTTAGCTCAGAATCACAAACCTGAGGCTTGAACAAGTATACTACTTGGAGGTGAGGCAACATCGGTAGACCTTGCGGCTCACTCCATGCTCGAAGTGTGGCATTGTTGCCACTCCATCTCAGCAGTATTTCTTTCAATTGCTGATTAGGAAGGGGGTTGATGCCTGTTGGGTTCTCCGGTGTTGGCACTCTACCTTCTACTCTCATTGAACTCACACGGACGATTGTTTCAGGATCCAGGTCTGTCTTCCGCCAATCAAGACGCTCAACAACGAAGCGTTCCAGGCACTCCTTAATAGCCTCTTCAGTGTGGATCCTATTTTCCGGATCTCCAGAGTCATCGACAGATACTTCGATATGACGGACCCCCTTTTCAAAGAGCCAGTCAAAGAAATATATCATGTCTTCACGACCGAGATGCCTCTTTTGATATCGCTCGGCGTTACGATTATTGTCAGCTTGAACAGCTGTGAGAACGTTTACACGTGGGAAAGCCACGTATTTTAGCACGCTATCGAATTTGAGACCAGTTGTGCCGTCTGCGCCAAAACGCCCTACGCACGTATCCCGAACGATCTTGGCGGGTAGAAGGTCATAATTAAACCCGATTTGAATTTCTAGGCAATTCGTGTCAGTGATTGTACGCGTTAGTCTCCTCCAATAACACTTACCATTCAAATTTGCCCCGTATAGAAATGAGTCGACCATCTCCGGAGCCCTCGTTCTCATGTAGTGCTTCTTCAGCTTCAGTAATATATCTTTGGAGATCTCTCCCGTCGAGTTATATTCCTCGGCTCCGTCAGACGCATGACTCTTGCCGCCACCGCGTGGAGATACTGAAGCCGATTCGCCTTGTAGATGTCTGCTTCCCGATGTTGTTTTATAGCTTCTTTTGATGCGCATGTTTGGCATGGGACCTGTCCGCCGGGTTAGTTTTGCACCCTGTCCCGACTTTGTCGCATCAATGTTCATCTCTGGGGCAGTGTGATTTTGGCCTAGCGCTTGAGGCAAAGTAGGCAGTGCTTTGCTTCTTCGCAAAACCTCATTTCACCGCTTCCAAATTTGAAAAGCTCTTGATAGATTGAGTTGCCTTTGGCATTATACAAGTCAATAAGCGTCAGTTGAGATCTCTGGTTGAACTGGAGAGCATCTAAATCTCGGTTGATGAATAGGGAAATAACTTCATCCCCAGAGCGAATACATTGCCGGAATGACGCAGCAGCATAGTGCATCGGAGTGTTCCCGTCGCTGTCTTGGCTGGCCAACGCTTCATGACTAGCAGTCTCTATGAGCATTCTCGCTGTGTTGAAGTCGAACTCTTCGGTGAACATGGTATGTAGAATTGTCCCGCCGCCTAAGTTTTTCTGCAGGAGAGCGGTGTCAAGATGTTCTCTGGCTTGACGGTACATGTTTTGACGAGCTCCATCTTCTCGACAGGTGGGGATTATACATTCGACGAACTGATGCGTAGAGTCTCTGACCCCCATATGTATGGGGTTATATCCGTCTTTGTTCTGATGCGACCCGAGGTCGGGATTATTCCTAACTAAGTGTTGAACAATAGGTTTGGCGGTGTAGAAATACGCGACGTCGTGTTTAATCGTATCAGCAATCGCGTGCAGCATGTTCTCTGGACCATCACCAGAGATCCGGCTGACAATTTTGCTGTGCTGGGAAAGAAAGTCGTCAACGTCAATAATCTGGCGAGTAACCGTTGTTCTCATATTTGCAACTGCTGCCCTGAATTGATCTCTGAGAGTTCTATCCTCACTCTCATTTTTACGACGGTTGACGGACTTCTCGTTGGTGTATATAGATGTTGGCGATTCCATTATCACGTTTGAGATAGATGTCGGGCTTCGATAGCGCGAAAACCCTAGATCGGCGGTTTACAGTAAGAGGTATGATGAACTGCTGAGCGATATGGATATCATAGAGTCGTAAAATAATTACCCGAATGGCTGCTGTCTTGCAAGCGCTCACTGTCTTGGTCTCTTGGCCCATATAATATGCACTCGCGCACCTTGTTGGCAAATATAACACGAGATGGATATACATGTATATGTGCCCCAAAAATTTCCACTGATTTATGACATCCTTTTGGCATCCACAATCTTATTGCAAAAAAATCCAGTGTATAACGTATGTGCAAATTAGCTTCTTATTGTAACACTAATGTTTCAAGAAACAAAGACTCAATTCCAAAGGATGCTCACGTGTGTATATACATAGCAAATATAACCTTAATTGAGCTCAAATGCCTTTGTTCTTCTGTTTTTCTTTCATACCATAGTCAAGTCACAAACCATGATTCAACATTCAAGCAATCGATTTCTTACTCCTCATTGCTAGATGAAGTAATGGAACAGGAGTTAGTGTTGGAAGCGCCATGTGTGTATAGGTAACGCATGATTGCATTTTTTGGCAGATTACGCTTAAGCTAGACGACGTTTTATTGCAGAGGAGATCAGCTGACAGGCAAATAAATAAACTTATAAGATTCTTGATGCCTTTATAAAATGAATGTGCAGTCACATGCATTTACGTACATCACCTAGTTTCTCAAATAAAAAAATAAAATTAAAATTAAAGATTCATGATGCATATCAAATACAACCCATATAGCCCACTTTTTGCGTCCGGATAGGTCCTCACGGATCTCGAGCCAGGGGGTCTTTGAAACAAGCAATCATTGAGAAACAAAGACGAGGCGAGTGGAGAGAGACTCAATCATGATCCAAGGAGCAGCAACAACGGGTCGAGACTAGGGTGCTCGCGACTCACCAGCATAGAATGGCACAATTAGATATGTGATTCTCAATTAAGAGATTGCGTGGGCTTAACAAAGAAGCTGGAACGGATGACATTCAGCTACTCTCTATGATCGCAAACGGGTCCCATAGAGCGCCTACCTGATCGCAAATCCATGCTATCTCTCACAAAAGAAGGAAGATTTCCGATTATTCATATAAGAGAGTTAAATAATGGCCAAACTAATCTCGCATCTTCACTCTAGAAAGCCAGAAAGAAATGGGTGCATATGGTAGCTTGCATTTTGCAATTCTGCATATCTACAAGTAATGAATTGTGTCCGTGCCATGGCTCATGCCTCACTCCATACTATCTGTTTGGAATGCTCTTTATCACTGCATTACGGAAACGGCGATGCAGCTTACGCATACACTGGTCCTAGCACGTCCGTGCAATTGACGTTCAATCAAACTAGCCATTGAGATTGATAAGCATCTGGATGGATGAGTGTTCAAAGGAGCAATTAATGCGTTTTTTTATAAGACTACTCCATGTCCTGCTCCTCACGAAGCAAATCCTATTATTCACCCGACATCTCAGGGAAATGGCGCGCGAGGGGATACTTGTTGGCGAAGCTTCTGCCCCTGTGGTAGAGACAGGCTACTCTGCGAAGCTAGCGGTATCTCGAGGACCGGAGACGAGTCCATGCCCTACGATACTGGGAGGCAAAGATCAAGACGACGACGGTGATGATGATGCGATAAGTTTGAAAACAGTGACAACAGACCTGATTTTATCAACAGATTCACCGCCCTACACAGAGTGGCGAACACTAGGGCTGAGTATTGTCTGCAACCTGGGCTGGTCTGGTTACAAGCGCTATGATTATGAGTAAGTACCACGCTTGGACACATTAGGAGAGAGACTCACATAGAATAGTGTTATCACCGTCCACGGTATTCGAGATGATTATAAGACTGCATGGATTGACAATGAAGGCGAGTGGTGGGTAAGGGAGGGGCTCTGCGAAGCTTTCTTGGCCAGGCAGATTGATTACTCGTATGAGATCAATGAGGATTCAGACTTGTACACAACAGACGGAATCCGACTACATGCCGAGAAGCTCATCTCCGAATACGCAGAAGTCCGCAGGGAGCTCGAAGAAGTGAGTTTCAAACACAGTAATGAAGTAAACAATGTCAATAACTAGGTCAAACAGACTCAAACATACCGTCCTATAATCTGGATCTGTCACGACCTCGGAGGCACAATCGTAAAAGAGGTGATTCCGCAACAGTATCCGAATAGCTCCATTTGTTAACAATTGACACCAGGCTCTCTCCATGGCGCTTGCTAACCCTAATAAATATGGAGGGATAGCGATGCTAACTACATGTATTGTGAGTTTTGCGGCGTGGGTTTAAATCTGATGCGGCATTCTCAGTGCTAATAGAAAATTATCAGTTTTTTTTGGGCACCCCCCATCGTTGCGGGTTTGTAGATGATCTTGAGGATCAACTCTTGAGGCTTGTGCAATTACCAGGACCTCGTATCAACAATCGCGTGTCCAAAAAGGTCAGATGCCTTGCCAATCAAGTGGAAAGAGTCAATACGGCATTCTTGGAGACTAAGCTCTTCGATCGAGCTGTTATTTTTAATATTTTTTCCCAAGACATCTACAATTACAATATCTCGGATCAGGAGCCGGCTGATCGCAGCATGAGCTGCGCTTATGCTGCGGATGGCCTCTGGAATCACGATACCCCCAATACACCCGAAGTGATAATCCCCTTCCATCGCTCCGTGCGCTTGATTGGAAAATCATTCGAGGCAGCTGAAACATTTTGCTTGCACAGAACTAGTCATTTAGATCTTGTCAAAGGCGACGGTTCGGATGAAGTGTGGCTAAGTGAAGTGGCAGCTCTGTTAAACTCGGTTTATTGCCGTGAGTCTAGGCCTCTCAGTACTCCTCAGATAATTCATCTTCTAACAATAAGTGTCTGCATTAGCCATCTATATTGACCGTCGAATGATCCAGTTCCAGACACAGATACTTTCGTTGGTTCCTCCAACCCAGCTGCTATCGACCGCCGATGATCCATCTTTGCCTGGGCTTGTCGTCGCGAATTGGATCTTTGAGCACAACACATTCAAAGAGTTTAAAGGCCCAACATCTGGATTTAAAATTATACATCTGCATGGCAGTGAGAGCTCTGCAATAGATATTTCCAAAATATCTCAATATCTGTTTGTCAAATATGATGCCTTCCAAACCATTCTTGATAGGCGTCGCGATAGGTGCGTCCATGGGACCGCAAGGGTAACCGTCTACTTCGAATTCGATGCTGGGGATTCCAGACGTAATAGCCTTTCATCCATGCTATCATATTTCATCAACACCTTGCTCTGGCGCATTTGGCCCGACAACGTGAATATCATCACTAATGAATTGGCTTTCCTTGGCGACACAAAATCCTGGTCATTAGAGGATCTTTACCACGTATACTGCGTCCTAGCAATGGTGTTTCTCCCCTCCATGCTTACCGTCTTCGTTGGCTGCGTTGATCAGTGCCCCGAAGATCAGCGAAAATGGTTCTTGGATCGCGTCCTAGAAGAGCAAGCATATAGCGATGGGGGTTATAAGTTGATCCTATCGACATCTAATAGGGATGGTTTGGCAGTCGAATCATTCCCCGATACCAAACGTATCAATGTACGAGATTGCCAAGAGTTCAATAAGCCAATCTCTACGGAGTCGCCGGCCGAAGAATTCCAATCTGCGCTGCTCAATCTTATGCAAAAGAGACCAATATACAGGAGCATCCGATTGCAGCTTGAAAATCTCCTCAGTCAATGCAACGGTATGCCGCATTTGGGTCACATAATCCTGAACTGGCTTGGCCATTACCGTCGTGTAGGTGCAACGACGTCTGACATGTCCAAAATATTAAAGCGGCTCTCGCCTGTCACTGCGAGCAATACAGTACTTGTATTCGTCTCTTCGTTGAAGCGTGAAGATCAGTTGAGGGCCATGGATATATTCAACTGGGTCAAATATGCTGCAGAGCCTTGGACCCCTGAGTCGCTAGTTGAGGCTCTTGCCGTTCACAACCTTTGCGGAACGGAATCATTGCTCTCCGACCTCGACCATTTAGGCTTCATCCATGACATTGAGAAGATCTTCTGCGGCATCATCACCATCCAGAATCGCGATATCAAGTTCAGCCATCCTTCTTTCCATGGCTTGGCTGACTTTGGTATTGGGGAGACGGCGGAGGAGCAAGTAGCCAAGGTGCATGGTGAAATCGCAGCATCATGCCTACGCTACTTTCAGCTTAGATGCGCTCAAGAACAAGCGTCGGCCTTCTCTCCAGAACACCTCGAGGGTGGAGTGTGGGCGACTCTGCTCGATTCTGTGGTCATTTCCCACCAACGGACCAGCATGGCTGAGTACGCAGTGAGATTTTGGCCACAGCATTACAAAGCCAGCGGGAGATTCAAACCTATCGAACTCGTCCACAAACTGTTTTCTGACAGGGCTGCCCGAGCCGCGTGGGAAATTCCTTTCTTTACAATGTCCAATCCATTTACTCGAATACATCGAAGCTATATCTCGCCACTGCCAGTATTTGCCATGCTGAATCTAGAAGATCTAGTGGATGAGCACTTGAACCTTAGAAAGGGCGAACCCATGTTTCACAAGGACTGTTGGTTTGCTTTAATAGAGGCAGCTCGAGCAGGAAACACATCCATTCTGCAGAAGCTATTACAGATTGTCCCCATGGAAGACAATATGCTTCGAGATGCTCTATTCTGGGCCGTTGCTCGCGGGGAGAGCGACACATTAAACATTCTGCTTGAGCATGTGCCGGACCTCACAACTGCCCCATGGCCCGAAAATGCCATATATAGGATCGCTGCATCTGGTTTGAACAATGCTCTTGCGGCTGCCATGCGGTCGGGCCACCATATCGACAAAACTGGCACCTACTCAAAAGCGCCTCTATCAACAGTTGCAACATGGAGAAATCAGGTTTCTACATTAGAGCTTCTATTAGACAGTGATCCCAAGCCTGATTTATCGATGACAGATTACGTAGGCAATAACTGCCTCTTCATTGCTGCAAAGAAAGGCAATCCACGTATGGTCGAGCTTCTCTTACGAGCAGGCGCCAGTGTCGACACAACAAATGCTTTTGGCATTGCTATTAAGTTCTGCAGGTATAGGGCACTTGAGCTTCTCATCAAAGCCAGTGCATATCACAAAACTCCAGCCCGCCCGCAACTACCCTTGACCGACGCGGTTCACAGCAATTCTATAGAATGCGTCCGTATTTTACTGAGGGGACATCATGAACAGGGTCTCGACTTTGGTTCTGACAACCACCTCTACAGTAAACGCGTACTACCTCAAATCAGCCGAGATATAACGACTGTATATCCAGTAAGGGAGCACCTACTGATGACAGCCATCGCTACCGATAATATCGACCTAGTTTCTCTGCTAATCGACCATGGTCCTGCTTCATGTTCCTGTTGCTCTACCTATGCGCTTCCTAGTTTAGCCGCTTACAATGGAAACATAGAGATGGTCAAGCTGCTTCTCCAGAAGGGGGTACGCATGAGCGGCGAAGTTCTCCACTCTGCTGTTTCCTCCGGTAGCATAGAACTTACAACGAAGTTGCTAAGGGAACACGGCACCCCAAACGACAGGGGCAGGGACAGGAATCCATGTAGCCATTTATGCGCAGCCTGTGGTGTTCCGGAGTTGATAGCTGAGCTGCTTCAAAGGCCATTCAGTGGAGATTACCAGTGTCCGCATGGGAGCATCCTCCACAAGGCCGCAAGGGAGGGCTGCCCGCGCACAATTAAAGTCGTACTAGAACGTGCTCCCAAGACCAGCATAAACCTCCTGTACGACCATAAGGAGGCCATTGAGTTGGAGATTGGTCTTACCCCTTTGATGATAGCCTGTAGAAACTATGTACCCGAGTGTGTTGAAGTGCTCCTAAAGGCCGGTGCCAGCTTTTACGGTGAGAGTCGGTGCGAGATGGACGTCTTTGATATCCTGATGCGACGGGGAGGAGACTCCGAACGGGCTGCAGCATGCCTTCGTTTGCTACTGTCAATACCCTGCCAAACGGATGTTCGTCGCGTGGCATTGATCCGTGACAAACGAAGAGGGACACTTCTGCATCGCATCAACGGAAATACGCTGATAAGCGTGGTGCAACTCCTTGTTATGGCTCAAGTACCCCTAAACGAAGAAGACGAAGACGGATACACGCCCTTGGCCACCGCCATCGCAAGCGGCAACGAAGGAGTGGCCAGCTTCCTCATCAAGCACGGAGCCGTCTTCGACATCTTGAGCCCTGGCTACGGCAGCATCTTGCACCTAGCATGCGCCACCGGCTCCCTGAGCTTGGTCAAGCTGCTTCTGCGCTCTGGTGCCAACCCGACGGCTGTTCATCCCCAGCATGGAGAGTCGCTCCTCTATACGGCGGTCGGCATAAGGGATGGTTCAGCATGCATGGACATGGTGCGGTACCTGGTTGATGAAGCCAAGATGCCACTCAATGCATCAGGAGGCCGGTTCGGCTACCCCATCATTCGGGCTGCGGCCTTGGCATACGGGTACGCTCCCAACAACATTCGCACCGGGATACTAAAGTTTCTCATCCGCCGCAAGGCAGATGTCAACGTGGCCGACGATCTGGGGCGTCGTGCTGTGCATATCGCCGCCAAATCGCTGTGGGAGGACGGTCTGCGTGCTCTGGTCGAGGCTGGCGCTGAAGCTATCGCGAAAGACAAGTTTGGACGCATGCCAATCCACTTCGCAGCATCAGCAGGCCGCAGCAACTGCCTAGAGTACCTTCTTAACCTGGACAGTGTCATATATGTAGACGTGGAGGACAACGACGAATGGACACCACTGCTCTGGGCGGCGAGGGCGAATAGTCCTAGCATTCGCATTGTCTCTCTGTTGCGCTCCAGGGGGGCGATTTTGAGGAGCAGAGGCCATGCTTACGAAGTTACACGTACAGGTTCCTTGTTGTTCCGCCACAGTGTTGAAAAGATTGCTCGGTGGTCAGCGGTAAACCTAGCCAAGTTCACCGGCAAGAACCACGACTTCATCAAGTACCTTTTGCCCGACGGCAATGCGAGATGGCCAGAGCCCTCAACTCTAGTACCATTTGCTTCCGACAATTGCGGGTTTGGATATCCAAAACAAGTTGGCTGCTGGAGCTGCCTTATAGTAGGTTTACCCATGCAGAATCCAATGTTTATCAAACTTGGGGATCCATTGGCCATTGGGGCGTAAATGCTAACAGCTCGACTCACGCAGGATATTGTAGGGTGCCATTGGACGTGTGTCGAGTGCACCGACAAGGAGCCGTTATGTTTCAAGTGCTACATTAGCCGCAATACTATCCATGACAAAGGGCACGCTTTTGAGGCACATGGGCCACTTGACTACGACCCAGGGGAAAGAGGGGGCAATGAAATTCAAGCCAAGGCTGGCGCCTGCACGAATTATGATCTTGATGTTTATCTGAATCCTGATTACAGCACGTTTGCGAAAAGGATGTTTGACTACGACCTAGATGCATATATTAAGGGAGTGTGGCCTTATGAAAAGAAGCAGAAGCCATGATTGCATCGTCAACTACAGGATTGTTCTTTCTCGTTGGGTTATATGATATGGCAGCAAACGTTTTGTGAAATGAATGGGGTCCAGTAAGCGGCAGTTTGGGGAAATTGTAAGACTTAAACGACAAAATAATATATGTATTGTGTATCTTGAAATGGCAAGGCAGCTCTAAGCCAGTCCCGCCTCGATCCGATGTCGAAGCATATCCTCCATAAACCCAATCAAATCCTTCCTCGTGATGCCTAGCCTCCTGCCCTGTCCCCTTTCAAACTCCTTCATGTTTACGTACACGTGTCCAGTCACCCTACCGGCCAGCGTTTGGATATCGCGTCCGTTTGACCAATTTTGTGTAGCGCCTAGCTCCTCGAACAGCCCCATCATTGTCTCAAACTCCGTCACATCCGAGTGTCCTTGGCCTTCCAGAAGCTCTATATCCTGCTTAGCAATTAGGCTGCAAAGATGTTGCAACGCAGACCTTGGGCTCATGGGATAGAAGAATATTTCCGTGGCGAACCGCCCTCTGAGTCCAGCATTGGTCTTCATGAGATGTTCCATTTCGTGGGTGTATCCAGCCAACACAATTACCATTTTGCGGTAATACCGTGGCTTGGTTAGGCAGTCAACAATCTCCCCAACTGCTTCGTTAGTAAAGTTGTCTCGACCACCATATCCTAGGCGGTAGGCTTCGTCGATGAACAAGACCTTCCCGAGAGACCGTTCAAACAGATCAATCACCTTTGGCCCAGTATGGCCGAGATATGATCCGATTAGATGCGTGGCAGAACACTCAACCACCTCGCTGGTTGAAAGAAACCCCATGTCATAAAAAATCTGGCCAATGATGCGGGCAGTGTGTGTTTTCCCAGTCCCTGGCGGGCCCTTGAAGACGTATGTGAATGGTATGATGCCCCTAGGATCCTTATCATTAAGCCTCAAATTTTCAGCAATGCGTTGGTAGTTTTGAAAACGCTGGATTACTTCTTCAAATCCGATAAGTCCATCAAAGAGCGCCCGACATCTTTCAGCTGCTGTGGCCCCTCGGTTGTAATTTGAATCGAAATCTTCTGGCTCAAGGACAATATCCGTTACTTCGAGGCCCTCCTTTTTGTAGGAGCTCTCTCGAGAATGATTCAAGGCAGAACTGGCGCTGTCATTATTGCCTTCGCCTCTTGTTATTCCGTGTCCGCTGAGCCTACCAGTCATACCCATCCCCCTACCCTCTCCATATCCTTTGCCTTCATGGACACCTCCCTTCTTGGACATTCTTTCCTTATACCTAACCTTGGCTTGGCTTAAAAAGTTTACAACGTCACCGCCGTTACCAAAATTTGGCCTATCTCTTGCTCGACGCAAGATTTCTGATGCAACTTCCATAGCAGCCGTAGAGGCTTTGATTCCATCATCTTTCATCTTCAATTTGAGAATTTCTCTGAGCTGGTCATCATCGTAGTCATTAAATCGAAAAGCGTCTTCAAGAGGGAACCTCCGACGAAGCCCTGGGTTACATTTTCGAAACATCTCCTCCATCCTATCAGGGTATCCGAGTAGAATAACGCAACGATCTTCTCCCGGCGTATTATGGATCTTGGAGACAATAACGTCAATGCAGGCCAGTCGGAACACATCTAATGTGTCCTTTGAAGATGATGCGTGTCCATTGTAGAACATGTGAGCGTCGTCGATAATCAAGATCTTACCCTTGGCTGAATCAATAATGGCACTCGTCTTTGTTTCCGACTCGCCTATGAACTGTCCGATAAAGTCGCCTGCAGTCCTGTATATGACCTCTCGACTTGACAGCAGGCCAATGTCTGCGAGAATTTGGCCATATAGCTTGGCCACAGTAGTCTTTCCCGTTCCGGGCGGCCCCACGAAGACTCGGTTCATGGAGGTTTGAAGTAGTTTCATGCCACTAATCTCCCTTTGGTAGTTAATTTTCGCCCTGTCAAAGAGCTGGTTGACTGAAGCCTTGATGTCTTCCAACCCCGCCATCTTTTGGAGTTCCTTCCAAGCCTGACTCTTAGTTCGGACATCCTCAGGCTCAGGTCCGATAATATCATGCCCAGTCAGCAAGTTTTCATCCGGCACTGGTTCAACCCATGTGTCTTCTATCTCCAACAACCTGTTCCGGATGCGGGTAGACTGCCGCTCGAGTACCTTGACAAAAGACAAACGGAGCTCGTGGACATTTCCGAACCCAAATTCCTCTCTGCCACGGCCTACACGCTGAGCCAATATGCGCGGGAACGGCCCAAGAGGCCCTCGCTCAATCTGGAACGAATGCTGGCCAATTATCCGAACAAAAAGGCGCCGAAGCTCTTCATCATCATAGTCTTCGAGCTGTAGAGTTCGTGGGAATAACCATTTAGAGGCTGGGGAGCTGCCCAGAACGGTCGGAATGTGATGGACAGAACCTGACAAGACCAGGACAACCCCCTGAGGGAGTTCCTTCACAATTTCCATCAGATACGCGCGTGAGCCGGGGTCTATAAACTCCGCACTGCTAATAAAATTGACCTTTATTAAAATTGTTAGCTGCTAAAACTCTAAGAACCGTATAGCTGTCAACTTGCCCCTTCCGAAATGCCATATTTGAGGCTGTAAATATGTGGCGCGCTGGAGAGTGTGTGGCCCGATGTCTCCTTAAATATAGGAGAGCGAAAACCCTGACCCCAGACGCCGCAATCTTGGAGAAGCTCGAAATAGAGCTTTGCCAAGGTTCTCTTTCCTAAAAATATTTGTCAATAATTTGTCAAGTATAAGAGGGTTCGGATTGGTTCGAATCGAGTAAATATTGGCATTTATGCGCTTCCAGATGCTTCAACAGGTGACAAAAGAAAATTCAAGGACCATACCAGTTCCCGGATTCCCCATGAGGACCAAATTAAGATCCCGTGTTCTCAAATGTCCTTGTCGACTACGCGACGCATCAATCATCTTTTTGACTTCTAAGAATGCTTTCTTAGATGACTCAAGTCCTACCAAGTCCATTAACTTGTCCAGGGCTGCGTTAGTCTCTTCCAGCTTCTCTTTCTGATACGTCCAGGCTTTTCTCGCGGATGATTCCACAAAAGATTCATCATATGGTGCTGTATCATCCAGAGGAGGAAGGCCGTCAATGGAGCTACGGCGTCCATTTGTCTCGTTAGAATAAAAAGGATTAAAGTAAGGCGACTGAGGCAACATTTTGGTTGTAGGATCTAGGTCGCCTTGGGAGTCAGAGCTAGAATGATCATAATTTCCAATGTCTTTGGAGTTTGGTCCTAAGACGTACCATTATTAGTGAGGTTGAGCTTACTTTGGCCTTCGTCAACTAAAACTTGAGACTGTAGGTGTATGGCGTTGGCATCACTAGCCTGGATCCAACTATTTCCTTCCCAGCCTGTCCACTGTGGTGTGGGATAAATAGAGGAGATGTTTTCGTATGCCTGTTTGTTTTTGTCATCATAGGTGCTCTCTCCTGTTGGCGCATACGATGAAAACTGGTTTCCGGCTGCTGTATTATTATCAGGCAGGTGTCGCTCATCTACCTGAGAGGTAAGGTGGCGAGATTCCAAAGCAGCGTTATTTCCCTCTGTATTTTCGGATAAATCAAGAGGTGGAGTAGTGCCTGGAAGAGTGCTATCTGGGTGATCCTGCACTATTACTGTGTTCTGTATGTCATCAGCTGTTTGGCCTTGAATCTGGAATGGAATTCCATTGTCCGCCGAGATATTCGCTTCGACAACGTTAGAGCCGCTGTCTACGTTGCATTCTATGTGCGGATGCCGGTCCGGTATCTCTTGCGTATCGTCCCCCATGATAACAGCACAACAGTATAATGGAATATATCTTGAAGATATAACTGAAATTCAAGCACAAATCTACACATGGACATGAACACACTGAGGTATCAGAGCTAAGACGAGTATAGAATTTATAGCTTTGCAATGCCTGCATTGATTAGCTAACCATACATTCGGCGTTTCTGGTTTCTGTATAAGAAATCATTAAAGTTCACGCATATCGGTATCAGGCTGGTGAGACTAAGAGGAGCTGTTGCCTTGTCAATTTCTGTTCACGGCAGCTAACATATATTGATAGCGAATAAGATGCAAGCAAGAGGTGGCAGGAGTAACATGGAGCCTGAGACAAAGCCCACTCAGGTAGGATCATCCTGAATAGTGCAGTTTTCCTCTGATTTGAATCCCCTTTATAGAAGAACGGAAAGGCGCGGTATCTTACCTTCTCCCTAACACTAGGCAAACAAGGCAGCAGATGAACTCTGTGGCTCAATGCCGCATGCAGTTACTGTTTAGTCAATCCGCGAAGGGTCTCCATCTATAACGGCCCAAGCACGATTGGATAAGAGCTAGTTTCATAATCAGCGATCAGATAGATAACCCTAGTAAGGGCTATTCCATCCTTGTAACTCAATAGTATAAGCAAACTGCGTAATAGAGGACGAGAAAAGAGGGGCGTCGGCGCTGAATGAAGCAATAGGTGGCATATGTATGCAGTAGATCAGCCCAGAAAACGTATTTACGCGTATTAACGCCTAAATCACTGAGTAAGTGCCAGGGTCTTATGCAGGTGATACGAAAACAGTTCATGATAGCGATGGGTTATACTAGTATGAACAAATCCGCTGTGCAGGCTGCCGATGCAATTCGACTCCATTAAGCGTTCCCAGCCACCGACATTATGCAGTTTTCCTAGTTATGATTCATCAGAGTACTGATGCCTAAATGAATAGCGAACGATCACGTCTCAAATAGCTAGATTCACAGTCGTGGTACCCACCTGAAGAGAAGAGAGATTCACACATGGCATAAATCTAGCACGCATGCTTTGGTTGGTTGCTGATGCTGGATCAAACTAGTAGGGGTCATTGCCACAACTGAAGTATGTTTTCAACCTTAACGGCTTGTCCAAAGCAAAGTGAGTTGACAGGCGTCTTTAACCGTTGATCAGCTGAGAAGCAGATCGCCATGGCCCAGCAATTTGTAGGCTGGGGATGCAGTTTAACCCAGCATAGATGGTAGTGCTTCATAAGGATAATAGCAATGCTGCGAGAGGTACCTACTGAGGCTTCCCCGTCTATAGGTAAGCAGGATGATTGTGATCAACGCAACGGTCGGTTTTCATTTCTGCGATAGCAGACTCCAAACCGCCAGCAGTAAAAAAAAGTGAATTGGGGTGAGCTTTTCGCTTCGAGTGATCCTTACACTTCGGGTTGTAGATCGTGTCTGGAACAAAGTTCAACGCTGTTGCAGCCGAGAATAGTGAAGCATATCGACTATGATTTGGAGGGATCTCGCATCGACAACACGAAGCGAGAGCAGCGCCAGACAAAAATGGAACCGCAATCAGGTTGCGAATGTATGCAGGGACACACTCTTAGATCGTAGTATAGGAATCTCAGCATGTCAGACAAAAGCGCTCAAATATAAATCTCTTGTAAGCGAAAAGCGTTCGTAGATGAGACATGTCCAATCGTCATCCGGAAATTAGAATATGCCGCGCCTGTGTCCCTCACAAGACTACCTCCTATAATATGGTGATCCCAAGGGAAATCGAGCCAATAGTTCTGTTTCGCGTTTGCGCTAAGACTCTTTTCAAATTCACCTCGACATTCCGGTACCACAGGAGTCGCATAAAATATCCTCGAGCAGCCTATCAACGAAAAATTGGAGTCAATTTTGGCATATCTGTTCAATATATACCGGTATTTAGGACCCAAAGCCAATAACATATGTGTCACGGCTGCAACAATTTGCGGGAGCGCGCAGAAAGCTGATGTTGAACGCGTTTGATGCGAAAATATCCATCTAGGCGCAAACGCGCCTCAATTGCACTTGAGTGAGATGATGAAAACTGGTGGGAAGAATGCTGGACAGAGTGGAGTGAGTAGACGTTGAGGGACAGCAGATCGTAAGTTCAGAATAAAAGTGATTGTACACATATGATCACAATCACAAGGATAAATAAACCAGCATCAACTTACCTTGAGGAGCTCTCCAGTCGACATAGGTGAATGAAACATCTCTGCTAAATATATGGCCCATATTCTTTCTGTAGCGGTTCGTGGGCATTGGATATGTGAAGAAGGTTTCAAGAGTGAAACTGATTCAAAGACAGTCAGCTAAAGCGAGAGTCATTAGTACCGGGGCATCCTTGAAAGTCAATCACAAGCCCTACATTATTAATAATGGTATCCAATGATTCCATTAACAGACCCGTTATGGGAACCTAAGAACTCCGAGAGTCCATTTTCCTCTCCCAGCAATTCCCCGCAAGCGCTCTTTTATGTAACATGTCATTTCTAGCTGGACGAACAATATATATAGCACGGAGTAATATAGCACGGCCTTTAGCCAAAACGGCAGGAGTTTATGGCAGCAGCCGGCGGACGGACATCATACCTCTTTACCCAAATTGCAAATGCACATACTTGTATAGCTTCCCTTCTATGTTGAGAGTCACGTTGCTTGTGTTCACAATTAGGTTGCCAAATAAATTTCGGGCCGATCGAACATTCCGTTCCTGGCAATGTAAGTGGGTAGCGGGCTCTGGTACGTTAGGGTGAAGCAGGAACGGGCGTTTTGAGTCGCAAACAACCAGTGACTTTCTTTATACGATATACGAGTATTTAGGCAATTCAGGATAGCTGAGCTGGATTGACACGTCAAGGGCGTATGAGGCTTTAGATGCCGTGATTGCACGTGTTGCCAACTGCCGCAAGCTTGTTTTCTTTTACTCCGTACTCCGTGCTCCGTGCTCCGTGCTCCGTGCATACTAGCACTACTACTAGCTCGTCGCATGCAGCTTACACGTATTCTGGCAACCATGTAACTACCATACAGAGAACTGGGGTAATAACTCCGAGCCTGTGACCACATTCATAACGTTGATGAGAGCGTTCCACCAGTTGTAAAGCATGAATGTGCCAGAAACATCTAAAAATATCTTTGGTTTGTACACATAAGGTAATTGAGCAGTTTAACCCTCTTCTGGAAAGTCAAATAGTGCATACATATGTTCAGTACGGAGTTATGCGGTGGAAGGGGGGAAAAAAACACCGCCGATCTGTCACTTATAATTTGTCTGCGATAGGCCGCTATAGACCGCGCTGTTTTCTTACTGCCCTGCAAAGCTTATAGGCCAATGCATGGCTACATGTACACAATATCCGACATTTCGCGGAAAAAGAAGGCCCGTGCGAGGAATTGTGCTTCCATATTAGTTAACAGTGATATGAAGCACGGATAAATAGTGTTTAGGCTCAACCTTGAATAAACAACTCTTAGATCCTAGTGAAAGACGCACGAGTATCTGATAAACAGTCGTAAGGTTTTCATGAAATACCACCAGCAAGAGGACCTCCCTCAATACAACATGTCTCACAAGTATAATGGTCTATAGGAGAGGCTTACACTCTGCTGCAGGCCAAGACGCAAAGCTTTTTCTTTCTGTACCTTAAACAACATAAGCTTACTGTAACCTTCCTGTTCTGGACACTATCTTGAGCAGCGAGATTCTTCCACCCATCAATCGGTGTAACTCACCATCCGGAACAGAGCAGATACTATGCACATGTATTTAGTTTATTAATGGAATCACTATAAGGACATATATGGACATATGTGTATATAAATACCTTCAAGAAGCCGTTGTAAATCAATAGTCATCTCTCCAGCATTCCTCATCATCTCCTTCCAATCACAACTGAAACAATCAAAACATCTTCACCATGCAGTTGACAACGGCCATCTTCACAACCCTCTGCCTCGCTCTCTCTGCGACCGCTGATCAGAGGATCTGCTTCCCTCTTCCCGGTGACGAGAACACCATCCCTCAGTCCATCCTGGATCTCGACTCCCAAACCAAGCTCGCCTGGGCAAATACTCTTTGCTCTCAGTTGACCTTCCCTTCTGACGGTTTGCAAGAGGCCAAGACTGCCGCTGCTGATGGAATTTTGGGAGAGGACGGACGTCTCTACGGTCTCGAGTTGGTAAGTATTCGGACTTGTGTATGACTGAGGAAATGCTAACACATGAGCAACAGGCTGTTCACGACATTCGCAGCGAGGATAACTGCCGTGTATGTTTCTCTACACCTTTTTGAAATTTTGAGACTGTATTAACATAACCACAGGTTAATGCAAACGCCCTTCTTGGAGAGGGAGCTTGCCCCGGCGGTGGTCTCCTGACTCTCAGCGGCCCTCTTGAGCAGTGGTCATACATTACTGCGCTCAACTAGAGTGTGCTATACTGTTGTTGATAGGGGGGACGGTACAAAATTGTCATCTCATTAGCTAGTCTAACCAATAGAATTAAAAAAGGGTTGACCAGCAAGTTTATTCAGATGTGAAATGTGGATGTCATACAGTATAGCAGCTCTGTACGCAGTGCTATTGTACAAGAGTTCTCTTATTTTCACTATAGAATATTCCTATTTTCACCGTAGTGCTCTACATCACAAGCTAGATTTACCCCCTTAATCGCAATTACCACACCCACATACTAAAATAGACAAGGGCGCGATAAGTAAGAACTCTCTCGCTATTGATAATCTATAGGTTGGAACTTCTCTCAGTCTAAAGAGCAGCGCCTTCCTTGCGGTGGAACACCTGCAGAAAGGCTAGGAAATCCTTAAATAAGTTATACAGCGCCGACAGCGGCGGGACTTGGAAGTGATGCTCTAGGGCTGCTGCGGTCTCTGTAGTCTCTGCGATCTCTGCGGTTTCTGCGGTTTCTGCGGTTTCTGCGGTTTCTGCGGTTTCTGCGATTTCTGCGATTTCCGCGGTTTCTGCGATTTCCGCGGTTTCTGCGATTTCTGCAGTTTCTGCGATTTCCGCAGTCTCTAACGCAATCTCTGCGGTCTCTATGGTCTTTTCGACTTGCTACAGTAACCCTGTTGCATATATAGGCGGCTGCGATGGCCGCTTGGTGTATAAAGGCGGCAGCGTCTCCTTATACTTATCTCTAGGCTGCGGAAACGGCTATATTATTATTAAATTCATAGTATTGCGGCTACTCTAGGTTATTAAACTTATTATTGTTAAAGGCAACTTTAGCAGCCGGGTCTGCTGCTGCTGGCGAGTTTAATAAGAAGAAAGCGCAAATTTTATTAAAGCCAGCGCCCTGTAATAGCTGTAGGTCAAGGGGATTATCGCCTAGGAAGGAATCCATTAATAATGTAGAATTTTGTAATATTTAAGGGGAAGGCTGAAGGGCAAGGCTAAAATCGCAATATCATTAATAGTCTTATATAGTATTGCAAAATACATTACGCGCCAGCGCGCCGCACTGTAATTAAGTGTGGATTAATAGGACTGGTAGTGTGTGCGCATTAACTTTAGTATGGGCACGGGCCACTATGGTGAAAATAGGAATATTCTACAGTGAAAATAAGAGAACTCTTGTACAATCCAATCATAGCTTTCATCTCGGGATTTATATGTACGACCATGCCTCTCCGCGGCACAATTCCTAAACAGAAAACCCAACCGACATCACTCCCACCAGTCCCATCACGATACACAACAAATTCAAATATCCACAAATAATAAAGCCTACACCCCCATCGTACATCTTCCAGAACAGTCCAACTCACACAACGCCAAGCCCACAACCAACCCCAAACCACCACCGTTCCACGAATCGGAAGAAATCTGTATGCAAATACCACTACCCCAGTAAACCAAGAAACAAAACCATCCGATATGGTGTAGTGGCTAACATCGCTCGCTCTCACCGAGCAGCCCTGGGTTCGATTCCCAGTATCGGAGTAGAAAAGTTTCATTTTTTGCCCACCTGCACCACAGCTCCTCTTGTTCTCTCATTTTGCCCCTCAGCTAACTGATTTCGGCTTTTTTAATCCGCATTATCAATACATCCTTAGCGTGCCCTCTCGATTCAAGTTCTTTTTGCTAAAACTCTAGACCATCCACCTTGGACTTTGTAAGGGGTTATCAACTACTTCACGTCTCCACCATTCAACGAGTCAAGCGACAACCGTCTGCTTGTCTGATATCCGATATGGTGTAGTGGCTAACATCGCTCGCTCTCAACTTCTCAGTTGAAGATCCGAGCAGCCCTGGGTTCGATTCCCAGTATCGGAGATGAATCCTGTTTTATTTCTAGGCTTACTATTTTTTAACATTGAGTGTCACATGTAATATATACTTCCATACTTCTCTTCCCACTCGCTTATAAAGAGAGGCATATTCTTACACGCTGAAAAGCACATCATACGGCATCAAGTCACAGGCAGACACAGAGAGATGGGATAAATCTTCTATCATTCTTATTGAGTTGAAATAAAAGTCAAACTTTACCCCAGCAAGCAACCTATCAACGCCTTATAAGCGTGCGGTGCTAATCCGTTTCCATATCAAAGCCAGCTGTTTCTTTTTTTTCCTCCTCGGTGGCCCATATGGCCAAACTTCCAGCTATATTTTGATTGCTTCCTTTGCACCTGAAGCATCCCCAGTGCAAATAAAGAAAGAAAAAAGGTAGAATAAAAAATCTTAATACACAAGGCAATCCTTTTATTCATTAAAATTGCCGAAACCTCTTCATAAAGTCGTTAAAACAAACAAGTGTAGTGGTGAATGAGTAAAGTCTTGGAAACATCTTGTACAAATGCAAAGACGTGTCTCTTGGATAATTGTGCCATTCTTTATTTAATCCTGGAATCCTTGGTAGTCAAGGGTAGTCCAATCTATTTGTTGGAAGATATCTGGCTGTGTGGTTTGGGAGAAGCCAAGATTGGCGCTTGGCATCTCTGTAAACAAAGACTGAAAAACGTCGGTCTTGTCAAGTGACGCGGGGAACAGTTGAAAGTCGGCACCGTCAGTAGCAAATGACTCATCAAACCCCTCATCGACCTCGCGTAGTGACGTCGGTGTGTACAATACCGCGTTCTGCTGCGCATTGGGAGAGAACTGCTGCTGCTGGCCCATCATGGGCACGGAAGCGCAGGGCTGTGGCTGGGCATGGTAGATTGGCATCTGTTGGGGCATCATTTTGCTGTAAACTTGCTCGGGAGTGGGGAGCTGAGCAGGGATCTGGGCATGTGCAGCGTAGATGTCTTCGTCATTGATGATAAATGTTGAGCCGTTCTGGTAAGGAGGGTACTGCTCATACGAGGACGCAGCAGAAGCCGGAGAGGGGTTCTCCAGGCCCAGATCCATAGCATCGATAGTATCCGGCTGCATGCCATAGGTAGCGAACCAATCCGCATCGGCGGGGTAGAGAGGGAAATCACTGGTCATGACCTGACCAGCACCCTCTTGCGGAGGTGTGGGAACGCTGTAGGTGGGGGTGGTGGAAGGAGTAGAGACATTGCCGAGAGGAGGGGTCTGCTGGGCAATGGAACCATTTTGGCTGGGAGCCTTCTTGCCGTTGGTCTTGGTGCGAACATAGGTCCAGCCGTGTGCCTTCTCCATGTGCTGCTTGCAGTTGGATTCGCGCTTTGACTTGTACGGGCAGGGCTTGAACAGACACTCAAACATGGCTGGGGCATCCGAGTGCTTGTCATTGATGTGGCGGTCCATCTCCTTCTCAGTGGGCCAGCCATAATCATGGTACTTGCAGGTTGGGATGGGGCACTTCCAAGGACGAGAATGAGTCTTCTCGTGCTTGGTAAGGTCGCAGGGGCGCTTGAACTCCTTGGTGCAGCCAGGCTCACGGCACTTCTTGGGAGCCAGCTCTTCGGGGCTGGCGTTCTTCTTCCGGCGGGCCATGGACCGCATAATCTCCTCCTCGTCCTCGCGCTGCTCGCTCAGGGAGCGTTTCAGTGGTGTGGGAGACTCGCCCATGTCAATTACCTTTCCAGTGGCCATTGAGATGGCGGTGCCGTCCTTCTTGATGCGGACCAGCTCGGCGGGACGGCCATTCTCGGCAATGCCGCCGTAGAGTCGAACCTCGTCAGATCTTGGCGGGGCATTAGTAGGGCTCTCTAAGTCTACGAGAGGTATAAAACGCGGTACGTACTGGTCAATGTCCATGTCGTCGGCAAGGCTGCCCTTTTCCTTGATGGCAGCCAGCTGCTTGCCGTACTGGTAAATCTGCTCCTTCAAATCGATAAAGTATCCGTTAGTGTAAGGTCGGTCGCCGGGCCGAATTTGTTCGCGGTCGGTAAGATATTCGACTGTAGCCTGAATGCATCGGACGGACGTGAGGCAGAAATCAAGGTATAAGGCGGCGGACTTGGCCTTCTCCTTTTGACGTAACATCCGATAAGCATCACCCCAAACACCATCATCGGTCAGAAGTCGACTTACCGGTGCCATGAAGATCAGGGTCTTCTCAAGATCTCGCAAGCAAATGATTTCCTTGGATCGGATGCGTCGGGGCACATCCAAGACGATGGGTTGAAAGTCCTTCAACGTGGGCTTCTCCAGAAGAGGGCGGAGAGTGTGTTCGCGGATGCGGTTGACAGCCCTGTGGCTGAGGCTGGGGAGCATCGCGGTGGTGCTCGAGGCAGCCGACCTTGTCAGGGCGGATGCCTGCGGCTTCTTTGCAGAGTCTGCGGCAGCGGACTTGTCGTTGGTAGAAACGACTGAGCTGCCGATGCCGCTGTCAGAGGCATGGTTTCTTGTGCGTCGAACGGAGCGAGGGCGTAGAACCCGTCGCTCAGACTCGGGCTTGTTCATGGCGGGGTCGACAATGGGGAGGTCGAGGAAGCCGCGAGGAACAGGTAGGCTGGTGTCCCGAAGAGTCTTCTTTCGGGGGCTCTTGTCGGACAGCGAGAGGTCTTGTGCCTTGGAGAGGGCCTCGTCGATGTCGTTTAGAGTCAACGCAATGCGGCGGCGGCTGGCATCGACGACATCATCAAAGTCTGATTGTGACCTCGTGAGCCGAGGAGGGACGAAGTCGTCGTCTGAAGCTGTAGCGCTGGGAGATGTGGGAGAGTGGAAGGTGGCACCCTTGCGAAGGATCATGGCCGTCTTAAGAGACAGGCCATGCTCGCAGTCGCTTCCCGGGCGAGTCACCGGAGTCCTTCTGCGGGGGTTTGAGAAGGACATGGCGGCTTAGATCTGAATTTTTTTTTCCCTGGGTGGGGAAGAAGATTGATGAGATATGGCCACAAGAGTCCTGACGACGTAGCGACAAGCGGTTAGCTTCCTTGTCGATAAAGAGATGTTGCAGTGAGGCTCTTAGGGAGGGTCGATAGGTGTGTGAGTCACAAGCCCGAGATAGACGAGGGCTATGCAATACCGAAAAGGAAACGGCAGAGAAACTGAGGCAATGAGGCCAACAGGGAAGGGGACAGGATTGAGTTGGAGGCCAGATATATGAATAAAGAAAAAGGGTAAACCTTACCAATTAGTAGGCTCAATGTGAATGGGCGGTCCAAACCCACAAAATGCTGGATGGGCAAGGAACCAGTAGCGGCTGTCAATGGGAGACGGACGGAACCCAGACGATCAATCTCAGGCAGGATATTCCCAATTGTATTTCGCGATGCCGACGCTGTTCGCTTGGAATAGACTGTTAACGCGAAAGACGCTGGCGTTGTAGCGGCGCCTCGGAATCAAATGTGATCAAAGAAGAGAGGTACGAAGTATGCAACGGAGAGATGCAAAAAAAAGCCTCGAAGAGGACGGGGCGCAAATTGGATATATGAACGCAAGGACCCGGGACTGACGGGGGGGAAGAGGAGGGTCGACGAGAGGAACCGAGACACTCCAGGGAGTGGAATGGAAGCGGAGAACCGGGGGGCGTGTGCGAACGACAGAGGAGTGCGAAGTATGTGCGAGCCACGAGCGAGCAGGGAAAACGAGACCAGCAGGACAAGCAGTGCTTTTCGTACCACTCGAGAGGCCGCTGGATGCTGAGAAGCAAGGACTGCGGGCGAAGTCGAGGGGGGAGGATGCGAAGACGAGAGGCGGCTTTGCGAGAGAGAAATGCAGCCAGAGCCAGCAAGCGTGATTAGAAACCAGCCTCTGTGGGCGGACTCAGCCCACCACAGGCTGCTGCCTAACAGGCCGGCCCGTTTAGGATTAGTGCCAGTGTGGGCTGAGGCGTAAGCGCTGCGGAGGAGGAGGATCCCTGTCGCGGAGGTTGCTGGAGGTAGGGAGAGCCTCAATGGTACATGAAGCACTAACAGACGCCAGCTAGCGCAGCGCCGTCGCAGCGCTATTGTCACTAGCCATTGGGGGCCGGCAGCAGCGCTGGCGACGCAGCACGCAAGGGAAAAGTGCAGAGGGCTGCCGCTGCGTTGCGGTATGGCCCTGACGTGGGCTGCCGACAGACGGGTCTCTACCCGCGATAGTGACTCAAGTCTCGCTGCTATCGCCAGCAACAAAGGATCCTCTCTGGATCCCGTGTATTCCGGCTCGGAAATCAGAATCGCAGCGCACTTGCAAAGTGGTACTACTGCTATTAGTAGTATTGGCACTACTTAGCACAAAGTGCGCTTCCCTCACCGTCCGGACTCGTTCCCCGGAGAGCAGGAATTCGTCCTTTCTCCGTTCTCCGAGGTTCTATGAGCACGGAGTAAGAGCGTCAATGCTAGCAGCATGTACTAAGATTGCGCTGACAAAAAGAAAAAGGAGACGAGATGCTATTACGGGCACCGCCCGCTCTCATTTCCATGGTGCATCCAAAGCGCTACTATCGTCGCATGCAGAGACCATCGCCTCTTGCCATGCAGCTTCTCGCCAGCAAATCCCACAAAAGAGACAAAATGCCACCCAAAGCCTCCTCCCCCGGGGTTGAGGATGACGGTGTAAACGAAAAGAAAACAAGGGACGCCAAACGCCCACTCGTGTGACAGTTGGTGACGTGCCGACAGTGCGAGCTCGAGCACTACCATGACCATGAGCCTATCGTGGAGCCTCGCGCATGCGCAGGGATCTGTGGCCGGTCTTTGTTGGTCTATCTGGAGGCTGTGGCTTGCTGCTGCGACCCGCAATAGACCAACAATGCCCGCTTCGCTCTTCCTATTGCTTCATATTCCTTGTTTGCTTGCTTTCTGGGCTCTCTGTCCTGCTCTCTCCTCCCTTGCATCTGCGCCGCCGCTAGGATTAGTTCCAAAGCTCACCTGCCACAAGCTCTCTTTTTCTGCGACTTAGCCACCGCTTAATCGACCAAGTGCATCAAGTGCATGAAGTGTAGGAAGTGAGAGCAAAGAGGGACACAAGAGGGAGCCACCCGGGGACTTTTCCTGGCAGCAGAAAAGTGGCGCCAGGAAAGCAGCAGCAGCAGCAAAGAGCGACAACGCAGCAATGCGCCGCATGGGATGAATAAGACTGAAACCCCCCGTCCGTCTGGCACGACTAATCCGGGTGTCCATACATGCGAAAGCAAGCATGCAAATGAGTCTGTCTATCTGTTCTGATTCATGGGCTAGGCCCGCTTAGGCAATCACCGAAAATGCCCAAGGAGAGCCGCTCCAGTACTATGTCGTCGTCAAACCCAGCCATGTCGCTCCTTGATCCGCCTATCAGAATAGCCGCCCAGGTTGCGTGCTTCTGGCTGGTCTGAGAGTTTCTGTGCTTTCTCCTTCTGGTGACCGCACGCAGCTTCTCGGTGGCCATGTTGGGGTGGCTGGTGCCGGCTGCTGTTGTCTGGCTGTCTTTGAGTCACCTGTTCAGTGATCGATACGAAGGTGAATATCTATTGGCTGGCCGAGACCAGGTCGTTTCTGTCTATCAGGGCCATCCGGGTTCGATCCCTATTTGATCTGACATGACATGCGGAGCAGATAGTCCAGAGTGTTAGAGCAGTGCAATCGTGCCCAGATATTACTACACCCATCATTCGGCGGTCATGTCTCATCGCCATTGTTGGACTCTGCGACTGCTGCTGGGTAGTAATGCATGTCTGAAACGCCCCGTCTATTCATTGATTCATTCTTCCATTCACGCTCGCGTAAAAGCGGCTTTGTCGTAGCATCCAAAAGACACGTTCTCATGCCCAGTGCATACAACATAGGCACGTTACAACGTGAACTGTCGCTCAACCTGCATCGATGCATGTCAAACCCGGCCAATACATTGCCCTCTTGTCGATCCACACATAGGGCTGGACAAGCCAGACGACAAATGGCGACGAGGTTGGGAGATGCATACGGTTTCCGGGCTTGACTCATTCCCTGCCGCCGCCGCAGATCAATTCGTCTCTCGGCTTCGTGGCGGCGCTGTCTAAGCCAATGTGACCAGCGCTACTCCGGCCTTAGTCTCATGGCATCTAGGACTCTGCTTCAAAGTATTGGCCCCCCAGCGTCACAAGCCCGCGTTTGATGCCGTGCTTTGCTGTCCGGATGCCATCTCGGCATCTTGTCATGCATACAGGCCCAAAAGGATGCGACAAACAGGCCATCATTTCTCCCCCTCCCTTGTTCTTTGCGGCTCTGTCTGCAGTCTGGGACACATGGTCCAGAGGAGGTACTCCTTTTGGTTTTTTTGGCTTCTTCTTTTCTCTTCTTACTTCCCCAGCCCAGCCAATCAGGCATGCTTATATCGAGCAGCCTGTTAAGGCACCCAAATTCTAAGCATCGTGGCCCGCTTTCCCCCCTGTGTTCGTACTAGAAACTCCATCTTTGCCCCCTCCGTAACTCGTACCTCTAGTGCCGATTCTGTCCTGGGTATGACATACATGACCTTGGCACATGTGAAGCCCACGATATGCAGCATCGATTTAAGCCCAGAGCATTGGGTATTTTTGAAAAAGCGGGGGAGCACGGCGCGCCGTTGGGTCAAAATGCGGCTGCCTTCACAAGCTCGCAAAAAGGACCCCAGGGGGGGAGCGCGGCCACTTTGGTTTGCAACGATGCGGCTCTGCTCAACGATTTTTTGGGCTTTCCTGTCTCGATTTTTTTGTTCTAACGCGATGCGGCCGCATTCGACTTGGGCTTGCGTCGGCTGGTGATGCAATCTCAGATTTGTGTAGATTCTTTCAGCTGTTTTAGCCGGGCGCCGGCAAAGAGGGTTGACGAAATCTGGTGCGCAAGGGGGTTGCGTGTCGTATTACCCTATTTCCCCCATGCGACTCCATTCCTCAGGCAGTCGTATTTCTGAAAAATGGCTGGCATCTTTGGCGATATTCACACACCCCTTGAGCGCAAGGCACCGAAATTATTTCCAGGCAGCTTCAATTCAGCTGGAAAAGCCCCTTGCAGTCTAAGAAAAGAAAAAAAAAAAATTGTTTCAGAGATGATGAGGCCAGGTGTTTGCAGCCGAAAGCTGAAAGCAATCGTATCTGGTGGCCCTTGCCGCTGACGATCTGGTTAGCCTTAGGGGACCTACCCTTGACTGTCCCGATGTGGTGTGTAGATTAGTTCTCATGTCATAACTGAAGACCTCCATTTTTTGCCGTCGGAAGGTTAAACTGAATGAGGATAGCTCGTAGATGTTATTGTGCATGAATTGATTTTGTCGTACCCTGGGCGTTCAAGGAACATAGAACTACTTGGTACCAGCTCTCAGTGAGTGACAGAAGCGCAAAACACCATGCCCTTTATATGTTGTTCAGCCAAACCGCTTGAAAAAATAATGGGCTCGTTCACTCGCCTGTTCAAATTGAACCCGTAACAGTGTTTAAGGTATAGCATGGACGTACAATAACGAAGATTCATTGCATTCAAATCATCATACAAGGCTGTTCAATTGCAACACTTCCAAACATGTTTCTTAACCCAATCGTAGATATAAGATCTAAACCTCATCTCCATTCCATAGTAGACCTCACACCGTCCAGTCATCGCTCGTTTGCATCTAAATCTCGTCTAAAAAGGCCCAAGAAAAAAAGGTCACGCCAAACCATTTGAGTCCCATACTCCATATCGATGCCGCTTTTCAGCCGATCCCGTCTACCCTTGCTTCAACGTATCCAAGCTGCCTTCCGTCGCAAATTGTCTGGTATCATGACTAACAAGAAGTATTCATCTCCACCAGTTCCCCCAGAAGAGCGAACATCCTCCGAGACTGTCTGCCATCGTGCCCCCCTGGATGGCTACACGTCTTTTACATCATTAGTTGACGTCGAACAGGTAGAGACAAGTTCCCCTGAAGAATCATTCCTCTCCACTCATAATGATACTTCCACACCAAATGACAATGAAGCACTCTTCCAACCTAGGATTGTAGAACTTCGTCCCATGAATGACGATGCCGTTGAGGTTATGTCCACCTTATATGAACAACACTTTATATCCATGCCAATGGAATATGTCTTCCCATCTCCACCATCACACTCAACCCCTCGCACAATCCCAACCCCCAACCCAGAATCCCAGCAT
>PXNZ01000049.1:0-22357 GCA_003012085.1 Trichoderma brevicompactum
AGCTAGGGTTCCGGAAATCTTGGACCTCATATCATCAATGCACTTTTGGATTCCGGTTTTGAAGTCACGGTTATTACGCGGCTTGAGTCGCAAGCGACCTTTGTCGATAGAGTCAGCGTTCAAAGAGTCGATATAACCTCCAAAGAGGCAGTTGAAGGTGCTCTTCAAGGCCAGGATGCACTAGTATCGACAATCTCAGCAGCAGCAGTGGGTGATCAAAGAACAATTATCGATGCCGCTGTTGCGGCTGGTGTCCGACGTTTTATTCCCTCGGAGTTTGGAGTCGATACACGGCGCACGGACGAAAGCAGTCTAGGTTGGGTGTTGAGTACCAAGGTTAAGCTGGCTGATTATCTTTTCGAGGTTGCTGAGAAGAACAAGCGGTTTACTTGGACAGGGTTGGCAGTTGGTGCATTCTTTGACTGGGTAAGGGTTTATACACAGAACATTATACCCCCTTTTAATACATAGTGGGCTAACAATCGGTGAAAATAGGGTATCAAAACTCAGTTTTTACTCGGCATAAATGCGAAAGCCAAAACCGGAACAATCGTTGACTCAGGCAACAAACCATATGCAGCCACAAACATACGGTTTATTGGTGAGACTGTCGCCACCATTTTAAAGAAACCGGAAGAGACAGCAAACAAATATCTGTCTGTGTTTTCATTCGTAGCCACCCAGAATGAAGTTTTGAAAATTTTTGAAGAAGAATCTGGCACCAAATATCAGGTCACGAATGTGAAGGGTAGTGACTTGTTGAAGGGGGCAACCGAAAGTGTTGCAAAAGGTGATTACCGCAGCTCTGTAATCAACTTTGTTCAGTACACATTTTTTTCAGACGACTCTCCCGACCCCGTTGATCTTGAGAAAAACGATGCCGAGTTACTGGGAATCAAAGATCAGCTAAGTCTAAGGGATACTATTAGGAAAGAGCTCAGTGAGCTTAGCTAAGGCAGTTTCAACATTGGCACCAAAATAGACTTGCGTTACAGGTTATTTAAACAACACATCTCCTGGAGAATAACATTGAGCAATTTCCAACATAGTTTGACTGGATTGATATGCCTTCTACAATTATGCAATTTTAGTATTGACTACCAACTAACTAGTTACGGCCACTCCTCAACTTTCTTCGATCGCACATTATAAGGAAACAAAACTCATTAACAATGAGCTGTTTCTGAGCTGTTGACATTCAATTCCCTCGGCACAATTTCACAGGTCATATGGCATTTTTTGGAATCGCAATCGTAATCAGCCACCACGCCATAATTATATATCCGTAGGAAATGATCAAACAATAGTATGCCGCATAACTAGTACAGAGTACATATATTCGATCATTCATTGGTCAACCTGCGTTCCTGCAGTTTCTCCCATGTACCCTTGCCGGGAATCGTCGGAATAATATCCGTGGATGCCTGCAATACCACGACATCACACCTTCGGATTTTATTTATGCCTATATCGTCTGACGAAATCCGACATAATTATTCTTCAGGCTCCGCGAAGTTATCCACTGCGACGCCAATAAGTGACATCAGTCCGCCAAGTCGTTCTGCACTAACCAAAGCCCCTAGTATTGGCTTCTAGTTAATAACAGAGATTCATGTTGTGACATGACTAAATGCTATTTTATGGGATAGTGGAAGGTGCTTAAAGTTCAAGCAGCAAAGAATAAAATGACAACTAATAAACAAAAAGCCAATGACGAACAAGCCATACTCTCGGTTTTTACAATCAGAAATTGGGATTTCGGCCGCTAATTTGTGATGGGCGCATTCCATTGTTATCGTAGCATATCTTGTCCATGTGACTATTTTCACATTCACTTTGGCCGCGGCAGTTGATCGCAAGCACGAATGCGACGAATACCGATACTCTCCTTGGATAATATTCCTGGAAGGCGCCAGCTTCCCTAGGCATTGACCATTGATTGCACGATGTCCGTCAGCGAGCACGAGCATCTGCAGCAAACGTCAAGGATCGGCGGAATTACTGATTTGGCTAAAACCCAATACGTCAACTCCGCCTCATACGACAGGACACGGTTAGCTCATGGATCAGAACTATTGCGAGTTCATGCCTGTCTGCGGCTCTACAGTCTTGCCAATCAGGTATTATCGCTGGACCTGCGCAGCATCTTTCAATAAGACTTCGTATCTCATACGCGTACTCTGTTTATCACCGTTTCCCCAGTCGATAATAATTCATGTGAGCTACCCTTCATATAAAGCCTTCCAACTAGGGGTGTGTAAAAGGCAATGTGACTCTAGAATGTGACGTAGTGGCACGTTTTCCGGCAGGTAGTCTTCAAATTGAGCCCAAATTGTTAGGTGCTTTCTTCTACTCGCCATGACAAGAGTCTCTGAAGATGGTACAGTACAATCATTGTGTATCCCTCCTTCCAATGCTATAAGCGAGGTATGCGTTTTATCAAATACAGCATTAACGAGAGCTTATTCAGTAAAGCTCTAGCTCTGAACCATATCAACAGGTATAAAGTACAATAAGTTGTGAATGCGGATTTTATAGGTAAACACAATATATAAAAAGTCACATGAGTTGTTTATGAAGCTACTACTTATTTATAAGATTTTTGTCGTCTGCACAAATAGCAGACCCTCAGGAAAAAAAATTCTATTACAGAGTACGGAGTGGCTCTAATTGCTCTACTCCGTACAAAACATTCAATTGGATGTTACTATACAGCCGAGGCGACGGGCAAATTCATCTGAAACTTATTGTCGGAGAAAGGGAAGCAGGAAGTGCTAACAGGGATAGTGTCGACATATTTTCTCAGCATCAATAATGACCAGGATTCACAGCCTCCATTTTACTGCTGCCTTGAGAGTCGCTTGTTACTACATGGGTATGATTGTGTTTTGTACTCCGTAGTGGTGGATTGGAAGCTATGGAGTACGAGACATACATAGCATTCTGCCATCCACTAGTGCTTACGCACATCCTCATTTCACGAAAGTCGTACGGAGTGGGCAACCACAGATACGATACGTAACACGTTCAAATAACAGCTGTAGGCATGATTATACGGTGTTGTGGGATTTGTCATAACTTAGTAAGTTTTCAGACTCAATTTAACCATGTATCTAGCGAAAATATTTCGGTGAATAATATTTTTAGTTACTACGGAATATTCAATGCTAGTCTATACACTGTAAGATGCTTCAGCAAGGGCCTCAGATTAAATCCCTCTTTCTCAAGTTTTTGACGTTACCACATCAGGTGAGATTTCGATGTATTTTTGGGAACCTGGCTCCTCGGAGAAGAGAAATAAAAGTGCCAGTTGCCATCTTTGTCACTTAGGCCCGTCCAGGGTCTGAAAATGGCACGCTTGACAAGAATCGGCCTGCAGACGTACGATTTCAGCAGATGGTCGAAGCGCCCTGCCAGTTTAGTCCACTACCACTAAGCAATATTCGGAAGACTTTTTTCTACCGTACATGCATACGGATACTACAATTTGCAATAGATTTAATTTCCGCTCAGATGATGGCAAAATCTGACAAGTTGACGGAGGTTTTTCTATAGCCAAGCCGGATCAGGCAATTGATAAAGTGTCCACAAGGATGCTGGAAAATCTTTGCTGCGGTTGAAGGCAAAATTGAGCAAATATTACCCAAGAGAAAAAGGCGATAGTGTTTCCAGCAACGCCAGAAATTATTTCGAGTACTCCGTACCTATCACTCCATATCATGTAGCGTAAGTTGTGAATTGGGATAATACAAGGATTGGAGAATTAGGAAGCTTTTAGGAGATGTACGTTCGCGGTTCATAAATTAGAACCGCGACCTCCGATCTCAAGATCCTATGGAGCTCACTAATGCCGGGCAGACTCTTACTAGAAGTATTTTTACGAGAATGAGAAGATATGCACAAGGTATTGGGTGGGAGTCGCTAGCGATCCGATCCGTCCCGTTCCTGTGTGGGCCGAATTACGATACCGCCCCTTGCCATTGCTGGCCCACCCGACATGAAGTGCCGGATAAGCAGATCCATAGTGAGATGACCTACTCCATAGTGAAGGGTATGGTAGCAACTACACAGAGCAACAGTGTACTTTGAGGTCTTCCAAGGCATGTTTATGAAGACTGGCTACAGAGTAAGAGAGGCTAACTCGTCCGCGAATCGAGGTCAAATCTGTTTAGGGCCTGGAGAAATCTTACACGGGACAGAATAGAATATCCTGTTACAACAATAACTTCTCTTCCTATTGCTCGGTTGGTTATATGTAGTGCTGAGCTGGCCAAATCTTTGTCGCCCGGATAAACATTCAATGGGAATTCACTATGCTAATAGGGTTAAATTAACCCAAACGTGTACGAAATCGGATTAAATTATGGCGTGTTAAGTGAAAATAACCCCTTATCCTTGAACTATAATGGAGTACGAGGTTGTGCCCCCAGGATGCGGCGTGGATATTCGTAGTGAATGGCATGATTTTAACTAGGAACTTGTGGCCAAACGAACGATTATGGAGTAGATGACTACATTGTCTTTGTAGAAGTTGCATGGGGCCCGATGACAGATGGCATGATTGTCAACGAAAAAGCCCAATATCCAGATCTTGAGCAAGCAGAGACTCACACTGTCACAGAATTGTAAGACCTGTCTGAATTCAGACGCGAAGTAGTCACAGAATTTACTGCCTGAGTGCAACGCTGCGATGGCTTCGACGAACTCCGTGGAAAAGTGAAATTCGTATGCCTCGTCAGCTAGAGACTCAAGATCAATACATCCTGCGTTATATCCTAACCAGTATATATACAATCGTAGTGAACCACGAATATCATCTTTCGCTCAAGCAAGCAAGCATCTCCTTTCTTTCATCATTCTGTCCTAGGAATCCAACGAGCCTTAATAACCAGGTGAGCAATAGAAGTTTGCATTTATTCATCATGAATTACTCCACCAACACCATGACTGCCTCTTCTGAAGCTACTCATGCGCATATTGCCATCGTCGGCGCCGGACCTCGAGGCACAAGCGTTTTGGAACGCCTCTGTGCCTCTGCATCAAACTTCATTGCGCCAGGCGCACGGCTGACTGTTCACGTTGTTGACCCAACTCCTCCCGGAGCCGGCTTCGTCTGGCGCACCGATCAGTCAGAGGAGTTGCTGATGAACACTGTGGCGGCTCAGATCACCATGTTCACAGACGACAGCGTGGTATGCTCGGGGCCGATACGCTTGGGGCCTAGTCTTTATGCGTGGGCAAAGGAGGCCGAGCCTGGCCTTGGCCCGGACGACTACGGGACCCGAGCCCAGTACGGCCGGTATCTGGAGTGGGTCTTTGCCGATGTGGTGCGCGGGGCTCCGCCCGGGATTGATGTCAAGGTGCATGCCGCCCTGGCGGTCCGCCTTGACGACGCGCCTGACGGTCGTCAAACCCTCTCTCTTTCAAATGGCGACATTTTATCTGGCCTAGCCGGTGTGATCCTTGCACAAGGCCACCTACCACTGCGACCAGATCCAGAGCAGCAGAAACTTGCCGCATACGCGAAGCAACAAGGCCTACGTCACTTCCCACCCGCCAACCCTGCAGACATTGACCTCTCTTCCATCGCCCCTGGTGAGGCAGTTCTTCTCCGAGGTCTTGGACTTAATTTCTTCGACTACATGGCGTTGTTGACTACTGGCCGCGGCGGCCATTTTACCCGCACGACGAATGGCTTATTGTACCACCGCTCAGGCAAAGAACCTCACATGTATGCCAGCTCGCGCCGCGGCATTCCATATCAGGCCCGCGGCGATAACGAAAAGGGTCCATTTGAGCGGCACTTGCCACTTCTCCTTACCAATGAGGTTATTTATAACTTCCGTAAGCGTGCCAACACCAGGGATGCGCCAAACTTTATGACCGAGGTATGGCCGCTGGTCTCGAAGGAAGTGCAAACTGTCTACTACGAAGGTGTGTTGGGACGAGGCCGATCAGAAAAGCTCAATTTCCAAGCCAAGTTTCTCTCCACACCGCATGATAGCCCCCAAGAAACTCAACTCCTCAATGAGGTTGGCATCCCAGTGGCCCAACGCTGGTCTTGGGACCGAATTTTGCAGCCGCACGGCGAACGCACGTTTGCATCAGCAACTGAGTGGAGGGACTGGATGATCAACTATTTACATGAAGACGCCGCACAAGCTAAGCTTGGTAACCTCAACGGACCCCTAAAGGCCGCCCTGGATGTGATGCGTGACCTACGCAACGAGCTGCGACTAATAGTAGATCATGGTGGCCTATCAGGTGTTTCCCGCCGAGAGCACCTAGACAGCTGGTATACACCAATCAATGCCTTCCTGTCCATAGGTCCACCCAGGCTACGCATTGAGCAGATGGTTGCCTTGATGGAAGCAGGAATTCTGGACATCGTAGGCCCACGGTTGGAGGTTCGAGAGGAGGGTGGTGCTTGGCTTACGCATTCTCCTGAGATTCCCGGCTCAACGGTACGCGTGACGGCTCTCATAGAGGCGCGTTTGCCAGAGCCCAATCTCAGGAACACTGGCGATGAGCTTTTGGCTTACCTGCTGAAGACAGGCCAATGCCGCCCTCATACAATTAATGGCTATGAAACTGGTGGACTCGACGTGACTCTCAGTCCATTCCGCTTAATCGATTCGCAAGGCCATGCCCACGCAAGGCGCTTCGCTGTGGGTGTTCCTACAGAGGGTGTTCACTGGGTGACGTTCGCTGGAGCCAGGCCAGGTGTGAATTCTGTTACTCTCTCTGACACAGATGCAGCAGCGCGAGGTGTGCTACATACAGCAATGACTGAGATCGAGAGAGGTTACTACATAGCCGCAATGGAAGAAGTCAAGACGCGTCCATTGGTTGAGGTTGAGGCTCTGAGCGTGGTAGTTTAACAAAAAAAAAACTATGAAATGTATATATTTGGAGCAAAAAACAGTTGGAGGGAGAAAATATGTGAAGTATGAGAACCTGCAAGGAGGGGTCAAAAAATCGACAAGCCGTATCAAGTAGTTAACTAGGATGAAACAATTGAACTTCCTTTCTTTGAATTCGTGGAGAACGCTGACAAATAATCTCAACCAAATTGGAAGTACATCCTTCATGTGTGTGAACATCTTTATCACATCGTCCGATGTCTTATGCTGATATGACATCGCCAGTGGCTTACGAGTGCTCTGTAAGTAAGAGGCATCACAAATGTGTCGGTGTGGGCAATATTCCGATCCCGTCCAACAGCAGAGTGCTAGATAAATCATACTGGTCTGCTGCATCAATGACAGGTTATTCCACATCAGTAGTTATGATAGCGCCTCTTTTCGCCAATGAATCGCACTTCTCTAGTGGCGTGTTCAAGACAGGAAATTCTTACCATTGTATATTCTAACTACAGAGTGCAGCATCCAGAACAAGACACCTCAACTGTCAGTATTGTGTTGTAGGGGGATCTACCACAGCTTTTAAATGCCATTCTAGAGTGAAAATATTAATACAATCTATCGGACATCAGCCCAGAGACGTCTCAAGCCTCTTATATTCGCCTTTCTCCACCATCTCGTTGATTGTCCTTTCCGTCACCATCATTGCCTCAACTCCGGCAGGAGTACCACAGTAGACTGTCGCGTGCAATACCGTCTCTCTAATCTCGAGCTCAGAAACGCCGTTGTTGATTGCTCCACGGGTATGCAAGGCTAGTTCCAGCCAAGCTTTCTGGGCAATTATAATGCCCAAGGCTATCTCACAAAATAGACAACAGTAAGCTTTCTAATTGGAGCAGATAAACTACTTGATAAGATGGCGAAGATTTTGAAGCTGAATAGCTCATCTCAGAGATGGGACTTACTTAACAGACTGCGCTGCTTCCGGTCCAGACCAGGCCTCCTCCAAACATTTCCCCAAGCCCATTCGGTAATGAGCTCTTGTCCAGGTCGTGAGAATGCAGTAGCATTTTGTAGAGCGCGGTCAACATATTCACTACCAAGAACGGCCCGCCGAACTTTCACTCCTTCTTCAAAGAGCTTTCGATGCAGATCATCGACTTTCTGGTCAGAGGTCATGATGATTAGTATGTCCAAAGAAGAGAAATATTATCGTATAATTTGTGTTACAAAGTAGAAGCGTAATTATGATTGCGCTTGTTACTCTCAGGCTTATAAACTATCTTATCTTCTGCAGATGACATATATAAAGAAAGCGCGGTGAGAGCTATTTATCTTTCCAGTCTCATCAGGCACCTCAGCAGGTTCTCTAATACTTGCGTGTTGGAGCGCATGCGTAGTGGCAAGGGGCGTGTACGGTGTAGTGTCAGGGTCCATAGCCTCGGGAATAATGGGTGGTTCGATATTGGTATTTTATTTATTTATTTATTTATTTATTTATTTATTTATTTATTTATTTATTTATTTATTTTTACTTTAATTTTTATTTTTATTTTATTTTTATTTTTAAAAAAGGTTCTTGTATCTGATGCTTAGGCCAGGGAGTAATCCTTGCCCGGCATTTGCAATTTGTGTTTACCCATATACAGTAAATAATCTTGAGCACGTTACACTCGACCCTTGGCCTAAGAACAAAACATCATTCCACCTTTGCAGCCTTCGGGCCTACTCCGATCCACAATTGGCACATTGGATGTGCAAGGATTCTATGCGTATTCTAGTGTTGGTATCTACAAACCTAGACTCGGCAATTACATTTCACGACCGCTTTTCTGAGAAAGGATTTAGTTATTTTTATTTATTCATTCCTTTATGTGATCACTGGAAACAAATGCAAATTTTGTCGGATATATCTCATAATTTTCTATCAAAATCTATTGCTGTTAATATTCCAAAAGAAATCAGGGTTCAAGAACTGATCGATATCGCTATACGGGAGACCAAAAAATTGGTCTGTAAAACTATCCATATCCGCCACATCATCCAAGAGTACTGTTGACGTGTCTGTGACGTCTCCGATGGGACTCATTGAGCGGCTTTTGAGTATCTCACTCAAGGCCGAAGCAAACATCTCTTTCCCCTTTTGATGTAGTAAAACGAGTAAACGAGCCGTCTTCAAAGCTTCTTGTGTTGACTCAGTGTCATATACAGTGGATATATCCCTAAGGCACTGCATTGCGTCTCGTAACTGGGAGATGGAAGAAACTGTGTCTATAGCAAGGAGTACACAGACAATCTGGAACGGTACGTAAGTCATTTGATGCCAAGGAGCACGAGCAGCCAATACTGCCTGGGCAGCCTGAATTCCATTTGACGTGAGTATGAGTACTTGCTGGAGTACAGAATCTGTCAGAGCAACTTCCATTGACCGCAGTCGGCGACAGAGACAGAGGGCCAAGTTACACTGGGCAAGAATTGATGGCGGACCTGAGTGCACACGACCTAGCACCACCTGTAGTGCGTATTCCAGCTCCAATGCCGTGGGCTTTCTTTGAGGGTCCAGTTCTATTGAAAATGGAAGTAGCTCCACTAGCTCGCACGTAAAATCTCCTTCTCGTGACAAAGGCAGTAACGTAGTTATATTGGGGAGGGCAACACGGCTGAGGCCCATATCAAACGACATCCATAAGTTCAGGTGTTGTGAAATGGCCACTATTCTCTTCCTCAGATCCGGACTAACATCCCGGTGAGGAGATGGAATGATAGATTCTCCAGGGGCTTCGATGTGGAAGCCAGCTGCATCTATCATGTGCATCAAGGTGCAGCTAGCCATCCAGGCGGTATAATGAGTTCCCGCGACTCTCAAGTAAATAACTCGGAGTAACCATGCCGTGATGCATTCAGCAGATGGAGGGGTGGAAATCGTCTTCTCAAGCAGGAGTCTTGCCAACTCTACCATCGCAACTTCGGTTACGTCTGTCTGTATCTGTGAGAATAGGCATCCCAATGCAGCGATACCACAGAGCACAGCATCTTGCCCATGCGTAGCATTATGAATTGCCCATCTTTGTTGTATATGACGTGTTACTTGTTCACGGTCAATGAACCCATATGTTGGATCGACCTTTTGGAAATAGACGGCTGCTAGATCTTGCAATCTCTTCTGAGATATGACGTCCGTGATGAGATGATAGGGCGGAGTAGGTGAGTTCTGTCGTGCGCCAAGAAAGGCATTCCAAGCAAAACTGAGCTTCCTGGGATTTCTCTTTGGATCCAGCCTGAAAGCCAGCGCCCTGACAAAAGCAGGGCACGAGTTTGCTTCCACAGAGCGCGCCTGAATATGCGGGCTCGCCGTTGGCGATACAACTTCGCCACGGGAAGACTTCGCGCTTAGACGCGCCGATGGCGGATCTCCGGTTGGTCCCAAAACCCGTTCTAGCTCTCTTCTTTTCCTGAATACTTGATACGTACAATCATACTCAAATCGAACGCATGTCCCACAAGGACGTGCGCCGTCACATCTCCGCTTAAGGTCGCGGCATGTCTGGCATGCAATCTTTGATCGTTTGCGCCCTTCTTGCCGGGTCATAACGCCACTTTTTTACTTGAGTCTTACACAAGAAGTTCTCCTTTCTTCTTTCCACAGAGTTGAAGGCCAGATATCATCAGGTGTTATGATAGCTAGATTGGGACAAGGAACAAGGAACAAAGAACGGGTCTCCCTGCGCGTAAGCCGGAATGATCGATGCAGACGCCACTCTTGCTGAATCAGAAATAGCGTTAGCGGCAAAAACGGTAAGTAACGGGTATCACGCATAAAGCGGAAAGGCGGCCTCATTAGGGATAAGAACAACTTTTTGATGAATAATAATGGAATGGTATAAAGATGGATGTCTCTTCTTTTACGCCTAATGAAAAAAAATTCATCTTACTCATTTTAGGGTTAGACAGAAGCCTGGCTCTATTGTATGTCATATTCTGAGCCAAGCTGCCAGTTTCTTGAAGCACGCGATACAAGTCCAACGAAGGTCTTTGTGAGAAATAATTAGCTATAAGCCAGATCAAAACATGGAGCTTGAAAAGGCAGCCGCAGAGCCTGATGGAAACCTATCGAGCGATACGGATCAGCCAACTGTGAGTTGTCAAGAAGATTCACCAAAGCTCAATGATCCTCCAGACGGTGGCGTCACAGCGTGGGTACATGTTTTGCTCATGCATATTGTGTTTTTCAACACTTGGGGTGTAGCAAATGGCTATGGCGTCTTTCAAGAGTACTACACTCAGACTCTTGGGCAGTCCCAGTCCTCAATTTCCTGGATAGGAAGTGTTCAGGTCTTCTTCTTATTCTCCGTTGGTGTCGTTGCAGGGCGTCTCACCGACGCCGGCTATTTTCGAATCATCTTTACATGCGGAGTGATGCTTCAACTGCTGGGCATCTTCATGACCTCCCTCTGCACTTCCTATTGGCAAATATTCCTCGCACAAGCTGTTTGCCTTGGCATCGGCAACGGGTTCACATTTTGTCCCACCTTGGCTATTCTGTCTCAATACTTCAAGAAATATCGAGCCTTTGCTGTAGGACTTTCCGCTGCAGGTGCCGCCGTTGGTGGTCTCGTATATCCCGTCTTGATAAATTGGCTAATTTTCCATGACAACTTTGGATTCCCTTGGACTCTACGAATCATGGGTTTCATCATGCTTGCGACATACGCGCCTTGCTTGATCTGGTTCAAGCCTCGTCTACCTCCGCGCAAGACGGGGAAATGGACAGACAAATCTGCCTTTACTGATGTGCCATTCATACTCTTCTCTATGAGCATGTTTCTCAATTTTTGGGGTCTCTATTTCGCTTTTTTCTACCTTGGAACTTTTTCCCGCGACAAGATTGGGACAAAGGAGCCGATAAATTTACTCATGGTTCTCAATGGAGTCGGTATCGTTGGGCGTATTCTGCCCACCATCATCGCCGACAAATGGTCTGGGATGCTTAACATGCTCATTCCAATGAGCTTTTCTGCCAGCTTGCTTGTATATTGCTGGGCAGCAGTAACATCAACTGCCGGACTTTATGCATTCGCCATTGTCTATGGGCTGATTGCGGCCGCGTTGCAGGCACTATTCCCGGCCGTAGCAACAACCATGACTCCCGATCCTAGTAGAACCGGAACTCGCGTCGGAATGATTCTGGGGTTTGTTAGTTTTTCAACTCTTACAGGTCCAGCAATATGCGGTGCCATAATAGAGAAACAAAATGGGAGTTATTTGGGAGCTCAAATGTTTGCTGCTTCATGCATTCTCCTTGGTGCATTGATGGCTTTGGCTGCCAGGGTCGCCAAAGCCGGGCCAAAACTCACAACGAAAGTGTAGATAGAGATTCATTAGCATTATTTTTCAAGACACGGGAAATTAATGGATAATACTTTAATAACGCCGATTAGATACTTAATAAACTTATGATACCCACAATTTGTCTCTGTACTGGATTGGATGTATCCCTAGATAATACATTCATTACGATACGCTGGGTGGAGAGGTTGTCCTTATAGTGTTTGCATACACAAGTACAAGTATTTATATAATACAGGGCATATAGTACATAGTTTGTAAGTAATCCGTGTTGAGAACGCTGGTGAAGATGAGCTGTTATGATCGTTGCACTTGACGTTTCCTTTGGTTGAAAAGATGTAAACTCAATTAGAAGAGCTTTAAATAATCAATTCAAAATTTGTTGTTCAATGCACGAGATGTCTGTGATTGCTCTTACAACCATTTTTGCGAGTATTAAGGAAACTCGGCTCTCGCCAGTTTTATATAAACTCAATAAAGAAGAGAGATTAGTGTCACCAATTCATCAAGGAGGAAGATCGTATCCGATGACAACAAGTCCTTTCCGAGCCTAATTACGTCATACATATGGCCGACCAGTAGGTGGAAGTGGCCCTTATTCGCTCTATTACCTGAAATTCTTGGCGAACAGACCGCTCTCAGTATCGTGGCCACAGGCAAATATTATGGGAGAGAATACTACAACAAGTTACTGGTCTAATTAACCAATACATGGCTAACAACCCAGTGCCGATGCAACTACTTTCTACAAATATCAACAAAGGTAAGGTACCTTCAAGAAGTTTCGATACCAGATTCCAGACGAGTTTTCAGCACCTACATGGCAATAGCCGTTAGAGCAAGATGATAATTGCGAATGAAGATAATATTCGTGCAGTATATTAGATGTCGAAGACTGTCATGGGTGGAGAGATAAATCCAGCCCAAATTCAAGCAAGGCAGGCACTAGTCCAGAAACTGATATCAACGAAGATAAATCTGAACTTCTAACCATTTAATATATATCATAACATAAGATTCAACAAAAGCGAATAGCAAAGATAGCGTGTAAGAAATAGTTTAGAATTGGTTGTACGGCACAACTTTGGAACCAGGTATATTTGGGCAAGTTCTTGTGTGATGTGCGAATTCCCTTTGTTCATAATCTAATTCCGTCAATCTCTCATAAACTACTTTTCTCTTTGTGCGAGGATCATCTAGTTTGGGGCAATAACTACTGAGGTAAATATCAAGAATACTGGCAAAGAGTTGCGACAAAATATCGCATCAGTTACTTTATTCCACTTTATAATTTTTTAAAAAAAAATTTCACATGTTTATGCCCCTGAAATGTAAAACAACCCGGATGACAGGAGAAGAGCCCATCATATGATGATTCACAGCCTCAAATTTGTTCTCTACTCGGTATCCATGGAGAAGATGAAAGTGCCAATTGCTTGGCGCTTACGCTTCCGATCCGACAAACGACAGATTTTACGTTTTTGCTTATTCCACCGAGATCTGATATGGGAAGGTGTCACGAAAGATCGGCACGTAGGCTAGCATTACCAGCCGTCTCTGCGTTCCTGTCAGCGGACGTCCGAAGTTGCCGGCGCCCCGATCTCATCTTGAATCACTTGAGCGGAGTAGTGCCAAGCCTACTATTAGGCTTCATATCCTACCTTGCATACCTCAAATATTGCATATGGTTGGAGGCCACCAGCATCATTCAATATGTTATTTTCGAAATTTTCCTAAATCCAGTTGTCAAGGCAGCACAATATCTAGGTCTTTCACCAGTTTTGAAGTTGGCCAGTTGTCTTACGCAGTCGACTAGTCGTATTAGGTAACATGTTTAGAAACCGAAAGATCGACCATATTCCGCAAGCACAAGGCGTGCAAAGTAAGGGGCAATCATGAGTACGTAACCGATTGGCAGACTCCAACTCCGCATGATACAGTATCTGGGCAAGATCGCCAGGTTACCAGTATCCAGCATACAGGCTCGTATAATGAATCTCACTTGTCAGGGACGCCAAAAGTTCCAAGATTCGAGCGATAGTAATACATCGTAGCATAAACTCCGCTAGGGGTATTCTCCTGCACACGGACCAACCAAGTGGATATTTGTACAACCGACAATGGCCTCCGACAGTCCGATAGAAGAAGATAACAACATATGATTAAGAGCCGTTATATAAATACCGACTTCCCTTCCAAGCATCTACTCAATCGTCTACATGCACCAGAGCCCTCAGTTGAACATCGAACAAGCCAAGCCTTCTCATAACTCGGTCTCTCAGTATTCTCTTCAAACATTTCCCAAGACAACATGAAGTTTCTGGCTCTCTTATTCGTTTTCACTGCCGCCGTTTCAGCAGGCGTCGCGGGAACCGAATCTCCTGGATGGAGTGTTGCCGGCAACGTCTCAAAGAGAGTGAGTGACCACCCGCGAAACCACTGCGATGAGTCCTCTAATGGTTCACTAACACTCAAAAGGACTGCCCGGCTCACCAATGCTGCGTAAGAATTTCTTCACAACCGGGCAATTCAAGGGGAATATGAAGCTGATTTGTATGTCATAGTTCAAAGCCTGTGGCTGCAATGCTTGCCAGGCCGACTCTAGCGGCAACACTTGCTGCGCTGGTGTAAGTATCCATGACAAGATACAACCTTCCAGGTCAAATTACTTACAAGAACCCCAGCAACCCGCCAACGTCTGCGGCCAGACCTGCTAAATGGGGGACAGTCACCTTCTGCTGGTCGTTCTTCTCTGAAATAGGAGGTATATAAGACACATCGGGCATAAACTAGATACACTCATGTTATTCACTGCTCTTGTCAGAACGTCGTCAATAATTCACAAGAATGCCACGCAACACTGCATGATTGTAAATAAGTCAATACTGTAAACGTCATATCATTTGTTTTTGGTCCAAAAGCTATTTCATTCAATTCCAAAACGCCCTCAGTATTCTAGCCCATGGCATCGTCATCATCTGTTAAAAAAAAAAAAAAAAAAAAGCACACCCATACTTCCTCTTATTATCCTCACTATGGCACTAAATGCCAACAGCCAAGACGGCCTTTATGAATTCCATTAAGCCATCACAGCCTCGGGTCGCCTCTGGCTTGATCCATTTGCTCCCTTCTTCGCACCCGGCCTAGCCAGCGTATACTTGGCAAAGGCCCGCGCCAGTGCCTTTTTGCAGCTGACCTTTTGGCTGCCAACAAAGCTCTCCACCGTCACCGCAATAGCGCGGTCAATATCCTGTGCCGAACAGTACTCGGAAAGGCGCATTCTGCAAAACGCTTCGCTGATTCGGATGATGGCTTCAAGATGACGAACCTAAGTAATTCATATTAGCTTCATGTTACGGAAAGAAGACAGCCGTCTTTGAGTTGAACAAAATAGAACTTACAGTGATTGGGTAGGCCCCCGTAGCAAGGGATTCTCTTCGCATGTCTGCAAACAACCGAGCTACCTTGTCTTCGTCCATATGGTAGAGTTTGGGGCTGCAGCGCTCCCGAGCGTACAAAATGTATTTGCGCAGTAGTTCCTGGGGAATCTCTGTGCCATCTCTCTGGCTTCTCGAGGCAGCTGTCTGCTGGGTATCCATAGCGCTGTCCTGAGTAGGGTTGCTTTGTTCCGGGCGAGCCTGTGATGAGGGATGGCTTCTACCATGAGAGCCAACGATGAATCTCGCCAGTCGCTCATCTTCAGAGGGCTCTACCAAATCTCGCACAACACACAGGATGTCGAAACGCGACAAGATGGGCTCTGTCAGCTCGACATTGGCCGAAAACGGTATCATGGAGTTGTAACGACCTCCGATCGGATTGGCGGCAGCAATGATACCACAACGGGCTTGTAGGGTGGTCACAATACCAGCCTTGGAGATGGAGATGGTCTGCTGTTCCATGGCTTCGTGGATCGAGGTTCTGTCTTGGTCATTCATCTTGTCGAACTCGTCAATCAGGCAAGTGCCCCTGTCCGCCAAGACGAGAGCACCACCTTCGAGAGTCCATTCGCTCGTCAAGGGGTCTCGACGGACACTAGCCGTCAAACCAACAGCACTGGCACCCTGACCAGTCGCAAACACAGCTCTGTGCGCCGTTTTTTCAACATATTTGAGGACTTGCGACTTGGCCGTTCCGGGGTCACCGAGGAGAAGCACGTTGATGTCACCACGAACGTGATGTGCTCCTCTGCCCGTCTTGGCAACACCGCCAAACAATGATAGAGCAACCGCGGTCTTGATGTCGGTGTGTCCGTAAATGCTGGGGGCGATGGAATTGACAATTCGGTCCACAATGTTGGGGTCGCGAGCTAGTTTACGAATCTCCTGCTCATCTTCTTCGGTCAAGCGGAATCCAGCGAGCTGATCATGGGCCTTGACGACGTTGTTTGCCTCGAGAATGGTGGCAAAAACAGGGAAGCCGTTGCGGTTGTTCAGTTGGGCGTCATAGTTATTTCGATAAATGCCCGTAACCTCAATCTCTTCACCGGGCTTGGCCTTGTCAATCAGGTCCCACAAGAGAATGACTTCTCGGTGGCGGGGGAGACGCCCGGCAGGAACAGTACCAGGCGACTCCTGCAGCGTCAGTCTCTGGTAGTTCCGGTAAACGGTTTTCTCGGAATTCAGGGTGAACGGCCCGCGAGACTGACAGCTCTGGCAGAATGTAACCTTGACCTCGACGTGCGACTCCTGTTGGAAAGGGCCCAGCGTCTCACCGCATTTGCCACAGTCAAATTTGACGTATTTGAGCTGGGGGAAAACGCCACTCCGGCGCGTGACAACACCGCTGACGCGGACAAGGCAGTTGAGGTGCGACTGACGCAGCTGTCGAAGGGTGTAATGGACCGGCAGATCGAAGATGCGGACGTGGATTTCGGAATGAATTCTTTCGTAATCGGGGTAATGTAGCAGCACAACGTCCATGGCTACTTCGTCAAACAACTTGAGCATCTCTGCGGGAGCGTTGGCCAAGAAATAGGCCAGGATGGCCTTGCTTTCGGCCAGGTGCTCGTATGAAACTTCCAACGACTCTGCGTTGATCTCACCAAGCGTACGGATTCGGTTGCCATAGACGGAAGACCCAGATGCATCAATATAGGATGTCAGGAAGGCCTTGAACTCTCGTTTGATGGTTCGCTGGACTGGAGGTTGAGATACCCACTCAGTCAGGTTGGAGGCCTTGACATCACCAAGAGCTTCGAGAGAGAGCTCCTCGTCCATGATATCAGCGTCCATGGCATCATCAGGATCCTCATCATAGTGGTGCCTTCGCCTGCGGGGTTGTGCCGTCAGGTCGATATCGCCGTCGTCATCATCGCCTGGAAGAAACGCAGCTGGGATCCTCTGCCGACGAGCAACTTCTCTGTCTCGCCGGTTCAGCTGAGCCTCCAGTCGTCGTCTCTCGCCCAGGTCCATGGATTCGAAGTCGCCTTCGTCATCCAGCCCTGCACCTTCATAGACGTCATTCTCTCTGTCTCTGTAGTCGGCCTCGAAACCTTCGCGGAACAAATCGACGTCGTCGTCGGCCATCTCATCAATGTCATCAATGTCATCCTGAATCTCTGCCTCCTCCTCGATATCTTCGTCCTCGTCGACTCCATGTGCAATGTTGAAAGGGCCCGGCGGAGACGAAGGCAGCGGACTGGAGCTCAATGCACCGGGCGTGGAAACATCGTCACCATCAGGGCGAGGACGCTTGCGGCCTGACCGCGGGGCAGAGCCTCGATTGGCAGATGCGGGATGGTCACGAAGCGGAGAACTGATTGAGTGTTAGAGAAAGCTGTAGAAGAATGAATGAAGCAATTGGCGTACCTCATGGTGGCGGCTATCAATGGGTTCACGCCGGTCGTCAGTGGCTGCTTGGGGTTTTGCAGCTTGAAGAAATAAGAGGAACTTGAAATCTGGCGATGCGAGTTGCTTGGTCGGTGGGGGCAACGAGATTAGGGAGCAATTGGCTGAGCTTGGTGCTGCTAAACGCGCTGAAGACGCGTTAATGGGTGTGCGCTAAGCCTGTTTGGTGTCGACGCGTAAAGTGGTTTTCCTTTGCAAAATCCATGTCTTGTGCGGGGATGACAAAAATAAGCAGTCATATTCTCCGGATCAATGTACGGTTGCGCGTCCAGTTTAATTTGTCTACTAACCAAGCCTCTGTCTAAGCTACCTCCACCTACACAGTGCCGTCGCCCAGTCTACAGGCAGAGAGCAGGCCATACACACAAGGTACAATCGCAAGCCCAGCAGTGTTAAACTCTTCCTTTTGGACTTGTTCATCCATCCCATCTCTGGCTTCCTCTACATCAATTCCTTCATTGCCTTCTGCCTCCGACCATGCCTGGCGATTCTCCTCCGCCTCCTGCGGTTGACCCGCCGTCCATTGATGAGATAAAGGCAGAGCGTGTTGCAGGCCGCAGCAACAGCTTCTCCCAGCAGTCGCGGGCATCGGACGACTCCCAAACTGCTGCTGAGTAGGTCGCCAGAGAAATTTAATTGCAGGTTGATATTTCACTAATGAGCCGATAGCTTTCTCCGCGATCAAGAGATGCTCGAAGCCGATGCTCGCGAAGCCCTACCTTATGTATGTCTCCATCTGTCTTTTTTTAGATTCCAACAACGTCATCGAGGTGCAAACAGCTGATGGCAATTATTGCTAGAGCATCGAGACTTGCACCAAGATTCTTGGGCCGCTGCGACAAAACGTCTTCGCCTGCCTGACCTGCAATCCTGCGCCGGCAAAAGCTGGAGATGCCTGGAAGCCCGCGGGCATGTGCTACGCGTGCTCCGTTTCATGCCACGGCGAGCATACTCTCGTCGAGATCTTCCAAAAGCGAAACTTCACCTGCGATTGCGGAACCTCGCGCATCCCGTCCAGCAGCCCATGCACGCTGCGGATCAATAGCGAGACCAACACAAAGGGCAACGTGCACTCTGAAGAGCCGGACGCCAATAATAAATACAACCACAACTTCAAGAATCGATTCTGCGGCTGCGAGTGCGATTACGATCCGTTTGAACAAAAGGGGACCATGTTCCAATGCCTTGGGCTGGGAACTCACGAGACCGGCGGCTGTGGAGAGGACTGGTATCACCCTGGTTGTCTGGTAGGCATGGGTCCCAAATGGTACGAGCAGATGAACAAGTCCAAGTCCAAGTCAACGTCCAAAGAGGGGGAGGGACAGATCAACAGCAGTGCCCTAGCGACAATCACCGAAAAGGACGAGGACCAGCCAAGCAATAGCGCACCGGAATCTGCAGGCGACGTCGCCGTCGAAGATGAGGATGACGAGCCCCCAATGCCGCCTGGGTTTCCAAACGAAGACGACTTTGAAGGCTTCTTATGTTACAAGTGCGTGGAAGCAAACCCGTGGATCAAACAGTATGCCGGAACCCCGGGCTTCCTACCAGCCATCTTTCTAGAGCAACCCGCAGAAGCTTCTGCACCGTCGCCGTCCAACGACAGCACAACAACAGTTGCGTCCAAGAAGCGCAAGGCTGAAGATGACGAGGATGTAGAAATGGCAGACGCGAAGCGCATTAAGAGCGAGGACCAAGCAGCAGTCACCGAATCCACCACCACAGAAGACAACGCAGCTCAATCCACAGAGGACGGCACCAAGACAGAGGAGCCGGCCGCAGAAGGGGAACTCAAGAGAGATGGCCCAACATCCTGCAAGCTGCCCAATCTGCCCGCCGCACCCAAGGGCCGCTTCTCCCTCTTTTTCAAAGAAGACTTCCGCGAGAAGCTCTGCCACTGCTCAGACTGCTACGGCAAACTCAACGCGCACCCCCAGCTGCTCGAGGAGGAGGAGGTCTACGAACCCCCCCTGTCGGACGACGGCGCCTCTCAGCATGGAGGCTCGACGCACGGGAGCGGCAGCCTGCTCGACCGCGGCGAGAGCGCTCTGCGCAACATGGATCGCGTCAGGGCCATTGAAGGCGTCATGGCGTATAACCACCTCAAGGAGCAGCTCAAGCCGTTCTTCAAGCAGTTTGCGGAGAGCGGCAAGGCCGTGGGCGCAGAGGACATCAAGGCGTATTTCGCCAAGCTGCGAGGCGACGAGCAGGGAATCAAGGAGGCGGGCGAGGCTGCTGCTTCGTCCAAGGAGAACGGCGATGGGGAGGGCGATGGCAGACGCGAGCAGAGCGGGTACTAGGCTCGTGAATCTGGCGCGTTTGTTACAGTCCATGTATACGTCGTGCTTGGATCATCGCCGGGATAGAGTCACGATGTTATCATTTTTTTCCTTTTGTCTTTGGTCGCCATGTAATATTAGGTTCGAGGAATTGCACAGGGATTTGGAAAGCGGAGAATAGGAAGGGACATAAATCTACGTGATGAGAACGGGGCTTGAGAATGCCTACCGTATACAGTTATATCTTGATTCACGTGCTTTCTATTTTGTTGATTTCTGAGAAAGTTGTTGTCAACCGATTAAATGCCATGCCATGTCCCCCCAAAAAAGCTGCTTTTCCCATTACATATATCTACAATTTCATAAGCCCGCCCCCACATAACGCTCGTAGCATCATGATTCGGGTATTCCTGATGCCCCCATTCCCAGCACCCATCTCAAGAGTTCTTGAAAGAGCTGCGGCGATTCTACACATCCATCTCCATATGCCGTACTAGATAGGTGCTTCCATTTTTATTCATTTCGATTTGGAGGATGAAAAGAAGAAGAAGAAAAGACCAGCCTCATCATCTGCCCGTCGACCCAGTGCTGGACGCCGCGCTGAGGGGTCGAGGCGGTGGCATGGGCAGCATCTGGCCAGTCGACTCTTCCCTCTGCATAGGGATGCCACCCATGATGCCCATGGACGACAGGTGGTGCTGTTCATCGCTGTCTTCGCCCTGGCTGTCAACCATGTGCTGCTCCTGGGCTGCCCGCAGCTCCAGCTCTCTCAGCCTCTCCTTCTCAGCCTCGTCAATGATATCATCATCCCCGCTCCAGTATGGGTCATCGTCCTCCAGCTCGGGCATGGCCATGCGCTTCCAAAAGCGCAGCTCCTGTCTCAGAGCGGTGTCATCCACGCGTTTCGCAAACCTCTCCTCGTCCTCGTCGTATTTGCGGCGGAACTTGCGCAGGGACTCGTTGGCACGGCCGGCGTGGGTCTGCATCTCCCATATCTGCTCGCGCAGCCGGCTGTTCTCGCGGCGGGCCTCGTCGAGCTGGGAGCGATAGGAACGGTGCCAGGCGGCAACGTCGGCGACGTGCTTGGACTTGTATTCGTGGAACTGTTTGAGCATGAGGGAGATGGCGTTGGCGTACTGGGTGAGGAGGGCGGCGTTGGCGTCGCGGCTGTGCTTGGCTCTGTCGAAGGATTCGGAAAGCTCCGAGATGATGCTGTCGAGGTTCGACTCTTGGGCTGCGAATGGGAAAGGTTAGCGATTTGTGAACAGGCAAGGGGACAAACAACAAACACTCACCGTTGATGTCGTCGGCGGCAGAGGATATCATGTCGTTGTTGCCCAAACCTTGGGCCTTTGCCTTGTTGCGCACTCTGCCCAGCCCGCTGACAATATCCTCGGTGACTCTCCTGTTGTCGGCCAGCTGGCGGCTCAGCTCCTCGACCATGCCGTAGATGTAGTTGAGCTCGGCCTGGTGGCCAGCAGGCGTGGGCGCGGGCATGACGGCGCCCATGTTGGCGCCATTCATGCCATTCATCTGGAGCTGTTGCTGCTGTTGCTGCTGGTGGTAGAGGGCCTGTTGCTGAAGCTGCTGCTGCTGCTGCTGGAAGTAGTGTTGCTGGAGATAGTGCTGCTGAAGCTGTTGTTGATGGAGGGTCTGCTGGATCTGCTGCTGTTGCTGTTGCTGTTGCTGTTGCTGTAGTATCTGCTGCTGCTGCTGCTGCTGCTGCTGTTGTTGTTGTTGTTGCTGTTGTTGCTGTTGATGATGCCGCGCCTGAGCCTGAGCCTGCGCCTGAACCTGCTGCTGCTGTTGATGATGCTGGAGAAGGGGATCCAAGGCGAGCGGAGCCGTAAAGCTCATGTCGCGCGTGGCTTGATCTTGGTGGAGGTTGTTAGCGAAGATCTGAGGCTCTGGGGCTCCGGCTGCCATTGTTGGGGCTCCCTCGGGTTCGCTAAGATGGATAAAGTACCAGCACAGCTAATCGTGGCGCCGCTATACATTGGCCATGGGCGGCGGCCAGCAG
>PXNZ01000050.1:0-87599 GCA_003012085.1 Trichoderma brevicompactum
GGGTGGGAGTGTGATTCTATTTGTGGTGGTGCGCCAAATGCGCTGTTTGATAGCGTGCCTCGAACGAACTCAATCGTTGCGAGCTGGGGCGTGGCGATGCAGCTTCGAGCAAGCCACTCGCTGCTTGGTGTTGATGCGCAGCATCTTCGCTGAGCAATAGCGCTCCGTAGCCTGCAAACTACGGCAGCAATGGATCGAATGCTTCTGTCCAACCGCTTCTGCTAGCGGGCTTGTTAGCTGCAAGCGCTGAACCCTCGGGCTCACTTGTAGCACCCAGGCCCTGAGTGCCTTGCGGAGGACCTCCCCCATAAGGCACCTGCAGCGAACCAGGTACCTGCGCACCCTGTCGCGGAGCCCACCTGTTCCCTTGCCCATGGCTATCGCTCGCTCGCTTCCTTCGCCTTTTTCCCTCCTCTTTTTTTTTTCCTCACCACCGCCGTCCATCGTGCGCTGCCATCACGACACATATCGCCTCTCAAGCGAGCGATCGTGGAGTCTGGGCCACTGCGTCAGTTGAAGAGCTGCGCTTCGGTCCGTCCGTTCATTCACTCTCTCACTCACTCATTCATTCTGTTGAAGACGAGTAAACCGTACAAGATCCGATCCCTCGGCGATCCCTTCTGTTATTTGCGCGCATTAGTCGAGTGCACACCAATCCTTTATTCGCTCCCTCAACGTTTTTTTGCCGTTTGCATCGCTTTTACGTCTGGAACATCTGGAACATATAGAGTGTTACCACGCTCTGGCATTGTCTGTTTAGACGGGTCTTGAATCCAGCTGCCCGTTGTTCCCTTGTTTTCCAGCAAAATCTGAGACATTTGACTCTCCCCGCCGTGGACGAAAACGCTCCTTGACTCAATAGTCACTACATTCATTCTCCCTCCATTACTGCTGTCCTCATTCCAGTCGACAAACTTCCCCAGCCTCTTCGACTGTGGAACTGAGTCGCCAATATATTCCGAGGCCAAGGCAACCGTCGTTCTGTAACGCCGATTTTTTTTTCTCCTCGCCTTGATATCCCGGAATCCACTTCGGTCGTGTGTACTTTCACACTTTGGACAAGATGCCTAGCAACCATCGGCACCTCCATCGTCGGCGAGATATTCTCGATGACATTAACGACATCATCCATGGCGTCAACCCCCATGACGACGATAAGGACAGCGCCAGGGTCCAGGCAAATGCCGAGAAAGGTATTTACTATGCTAGCTTGGACGGCGAACAAGTCATCCATATGTGGACGTTGACATGCTGACTCCCTCTTAGGCCAAAACACTGTAGTTCAGATTGTCTACAAGACCATGCCGCCTACCTTCTCTGGCCCCATTGGTGGCTACTTGACTGTGCACAAGGGCCAGCCAACACCCTCCCCGAAGCCGCAGCCTGAACCCACTCCAAGCAAGCCGTCTGAAGTGAAGCCAAAGGAAACGCCGACGCCAAAGGAGACACCAAAGGAGACACCAAAGGAAACGCCAAAGGAGACGCCGAAAGAGACGCCGAAAGAGACGCCCACTCAGCAGGAGAAGCAGCCGCCCAAGGCACCCAAGACGACATCTGCTGTCCCAAGCGCAATCCGCCCTTCTCACCACACCGAATCCGAGTCCGAGACTGTTCTCGCCAAGGCTACTGATTCGCCCTCGGCATCACCGTCTACCAAACTGGCCCTTGACGGCAATCGAGCCCACACCGGCGCTGCCGTTCCTACCATTGACGCGGCGTCATCATCATCAACCCCCAGCAGCGTCAATGGGGCAAGCTCCGGCACGAGCGCTGGAGCCAAAGCTGGAATCGCCTTGGGAGTGCTTGGTGGCGTGTTCGTTATAGGGTTGCTCGTCTTCCTGCTCGTCAGCCGCCGGAGAAAGCAGGCTCAGCGTGAGCAGCTTATGGATGACGATGAAAAGGTCCACGCAGTGCCTCCGCCGCCTGTCCAGTCGCGGCCAATGTCGCCACCAATGTCACCAGCCATGTCTCCGGAACCCATTGATGACATGCCTGTCCGAACGAACCCGATTGCGCCGCGCATTAGCCTTCGACCCGCTTCCCAATTCCTCCCCAACTGGGGTCTTGAGAAGCGGTCCAGCAAGGGTGCCGCCATGGCACTCGATACCGCTGCCGTTGGTGTTGCTGTTACTGGCGATTCTTCGGATCGCCCTAGCACTAGCCAGAGCAGCCATCCTGCTAACCCCTTTGGTCAACAAGCTGAACGCGTTCCCTCTCCCATCAATGAAGAGGGAAGCATTCGCGCTCCGTATACGCCCTCTGAGATGTCTGTGAGCGACAAGGCCTCAATCCCAGAGGCGCCCGAGGAAATGACTGCTGCGGCCGTTGCCGCCGCCGCTGGTGCTGCCGCCGGAGCAGCTGCCGCCGCCGGAGTTACGACGTTGGCTCGCAAGGCATCAATGCGTCACCAGAACCCTAACAATGTTGATTTCACCGTGGCTGGGCTTGGCGGTGTCCCACCAAGCCCTGCTGGTACCGACTTTAGCGTGTCTTCAGCCACCCCCGGATCTGGACCTATGCCCCTACCGTCTCAAAGCGCAGCTGCTATTGCGGCGGCTGGCGGCCCGGCCAACTCCACGGTACACCGGGTGCAGCTTGACTTCAAGCCCACTCTCGAGGACGAACTGGAACTGAAGGCGGGCGACTTGGTACGACTGCTTCACGAATACGACGATGGCTGGGTGAGTAATTGGATTCCGAAATCTTCAACTTTTTTGCATTATACCCTATTGGCATTTGCTAACCTCTGTACTACTAGGCGCTTGTCATCCGTCTGGATAGGTCCCAGCAGGGTGTCGTTCCTCGCACATGTCTGTCTACCCGACCAGTGAAGCCTCGACCGCCGCAGGGACGACCTCCCGTCAACCAGGCAGGCCCTCCCAGGGGACCCAACTCTCCTTCCGGCCAGCGACCAATGACTCCTCAGGGCCAACGCCCCATGACTCCGCAAGGCATGTACCCTCCCAACGGCCCTCCCAGTGGTGCTCCCAGAATGGGACCGGGACCCGGATCACGCCCTGCCTCGCCTGCCGGTCCGATGATGAATCCCAATGGCGCAGGCCGACCTCAGTCTCCAATGGGTCGACCGATGAGCCCCGGACCCAAGTTCCAGGGACCTCCCACCAGCCGACCCCAAAGCCCCAGTGCGATGAGCCCACAGGGAAGCCCTCCAGCATCTAGCCCATTGAACCCAAACTCGACCCCGGCGTCACCAACAGGGCCTCCGTCGGGACCACCAGCGGGTCCCATCGGTAGGAAGCCTGTCCCCGGCCAGGCCTACTGATAGACCAGCCGATGCTGAATCATTGTTTCTTTTCCGATAAAGCATACTGGCCTTGCGCGCGACTTTGGGCAACATCTGGGTAAAAGAGGGGGCCTCGGCGTTTTGAGAGGTGTCTATGAACAAACAGGATGAGGCTCTATGGCGAATGCCAAGATCCCGTCTGACAATTTGAGGATATGAAGTTCATTTTTGGTCCTCTTTTGTCGTCATATTTTGTCTTTTGTTGATATCTGTTTTTCCCTTTATATTCTCTTCTTCTTGACAGGTCATGTCGAAGTTTTTCTTTTCTTCTTTTTCCATAAAGCTGATCCCAGCATCTTCCATTTACCCTGTGTATATATGTATATCATTCACATACGCAAATGGCGATGGCCTCGCTATGGCTTGTTGTACTTTGAGCTATGACGACAGGTGACCAATTACCATCAGGCCTCGGCTTGAGTGGCGTGTGTGGACTCTGTTCCAAGCAGGACTTGATGGGGCTGGGCCAATGGCTGATTTGTATTCTACTACTTCACTTCTTTTTTTATCTTTTTACCCTTTACTTTGTTGATGCCACGGCATGTGATGAGGCTGCGACTGAAGGAATGTGCTGCTCGGAGCGAGAAGTAGGACGGCAGTTTTACGATGGCAGGAGAAGTTTGTATGTCCCGTTGGGAGCATGAGACGCTATGGAACGATTATGTGTTAGCCCGGAAAGATAGTCACTAGTTACTGATATGAAGATGATATTTAAGATTTATGTTGAAGCTCTCCGTAATTGGTGCGTTATCCTGGTAGCCGTGATTTACGTTGGTCCCGGACAAGGCAGATATCTAACGCGCAGACTGGTAAAGAAGTCAATCAAGATGAACCATCAGAAATGAATGACAGTTGGCAACGATGTTGGACCAGGGAGTATTTGCTATTGCTGGCCAATCTCTCACAGGTATCGCAAAGTAGATTATCAAATATAAATTCAAGCTGCTGCCAACAGCAATGACAGCCCTGATGTTGGTAGAGTAGCTTTTCGGCAGTCTCGATCCGGATAAAGGAGGTCCAAGTCTGCGGTACGTGCGCGGGAAGTAGCGATCTGGGGTTGGTCATGATTTCTCGCTCTTTCCTCTGTAGACTCGCTTCTCTTGGTATGCTTATTCGTGTAGCTGGCAATACATAATAGAGATACCTACCTGGTATGTAACAATGGCTATTGACGTGAAACATTTGATGCTTTGGCTGCTTAACCTTTACACTTCCCTTTTCATACTATGAATGGGGATGATGCTGATATTGCCCCTCTAAACTTGATAGGGGTGCTCAATGGTCAATCCAACACATCTTCTTTCTTTTTCATCAGTAATTGAGCCTGGAATCCAACCACCGTCACCAACGTAATTGTTGCGACTCACCGATGCTGGACCCAACAATCGCATGAATATCAACGCCAAGCAAAAAAGGACCAAAGAGCAAAGCGGTCAGAATCACGCAGACAATCTGCCAACTGCGGTTTCCTATGTGCCGGACAGCTGCCAGTCGGACGGTGTGTCTCTGTCTCAGATATTTTCCCCACTCTGGATTTCTTTCTTTTTTTCTAGTCCTCCATCTCTTCTTTTCTTTTTCTTTTTCTTTTTTTGCGCCTACCGGTCTGATGAATCACGACCGGAACTCATTTTGCTAGTCGTGAAAGGGACCACTAGCAGATATATATCGACGAACCAACAGCGGAACATCACCATCATTATGTGGCCGCTCACCGTTCCCCTCGCCGTTTTTGCTGGCACTTGCATTGCAGCTCCTCACGGCCAACCTATCAGCCAAGTTATCCAAGGAGTCTCGCCACAGGTGGCTCCTGTAGAGACTCAACCCTCGACGTTGCCTCTGCCGGGGTTCAATCACCTCGCCCTCAACCGGACCCAAGCCGGCATCGATACTTCTGATCATGCTGCCTTTGAGGGCGCGTGCGTGCAGGTCACGCTCGGAGGCCATGGAAAGGTTGGAATGACTACGCTCGAGGGGCGGTGCGTCGACGATGCGGGGCTCTGGTGGGAAACCAGTATCAATCTCAATGCCTGCATTGGCAATATCGGAGGGAGCTTGTCTTATCAAGAAGAGTATGTTTTCCCCTAGGACTGCAACTTGGAAGGCTGGGAAACTGTGAAGCTGACGTTTTTGTTTGATAAAGCGGTGGGTTTGATGCTTCTTGCAGGCCTTGCACGCTGGACAATGTTCATGATGGCAACGATATGCTTCTCAAGTGTAACTGCCTAGATGATACGAGATTCCCAAGGTACACTGCCTTGGAGATGGGCTCTGATGGCAAGTCTTCCCCTTTTACCTCTTCACAGGATAGATGCTAAACATATAATAGTTCCAAATCCTTTGGCGGTTAGGCCAGTTGACGGCCGCCTCATCTGCGGTAGCCGCATGGGAATCAAGAGTCCAAGTTTCATAGTTTAGCACATAACGGAGGTTTGATTACCCTAGAAGAACGGTAGAAAGGGGAAGTGAGAGTTCAAGGATTAGTCCGATGTGTATATGAGGAGTGAACAGTGGGAGGAAATCTGGAGATGGTTTAGATATCTAGCTGCACACAAGGAATCGAATTTCTCTTCAGAGTTGTTCATACGAGATCCTTTCGAACGATGTATTGGTACCCTGTTGCTTATTTACCTAAACGTTTGGGAATTACATTTATTTTCAATATCTCTACTCCGCGTTATACTATAGAGGAGAGAATTATCACTTCGCGCTTGAGTGCTACCCTAGAAATCGAGATACCGCAGCAACAATATTATCGTGCAACAACCCATGTCGCATCTATACCTAGGCAGCCACCTGGTAGGTACTAGGTACCTTCAACAAAGTACGCGGGGCCGTCCAAGATATCTCTGTCTTTATCGGGCTGAGAGGCCATTTATTCTTCTTCTTCTCCTTTTTTTGTTTTTAAAGATGCTGTGATCAAAGAAATTTTCAAGGCTCTATACTTGAGGGGAAGAACGGGCTGGGAGAGAGAGTATCCTCTATACACCGAGTCTCCCTTTCATTCACTCCACCATGGATCAAGATGTTTTGAATTTGTTGATAACGGGAGCATTACGCGGTAGCAGGAGAGAGTTTGGCAGAGATGTGGGCTCAAAGCGGCCTCTGCTGCTCCATGCCGTCATGCAAGGTCGAAGACGTGAATCCCATTGCAGGCTCCTTCAGATGCCCGCCGAGATTCTAGCCGATATAGTCAACTTGCTTGCCGACGACAAAGCAGCTTTGGCTTCACTTGCGCTGGTGAACAGCGATTGTCGTTATCTTGCCAGTTCCTGCCAATTTGCCGAGATCCATTTCGACTACAGCTGTCGGGCACAGAATCTCCTTGTGCATTTGGCAATGGAAGCCAAACATAAACCAGACGCGATGACACGCTCGTTTCCTATTGGCGTCTGTGTGCGCAGGTTTACCTTTGCATCACGTTCTGAAAACGTTGCAGCACTCCACCCAAAACGATACGACTTGGACTTTAGCGAGAGATCTCAGGAGCAGCGACGCAAGCTGGGGGAACAAATTGCGACACGCTACAAAAAGTTACGGGACGCTTCGCTAGTGGCTATTTGCCTTGCCATGCCTAACCTCGAGGTCCTCGTTTGGCGAGACTCATTCACAATGGATAGACAGTTTTTTGAAAGCGTCTCTCGATGTTCCGCCCGCCATATCGAGCTGTCGACAGTACGAATTGACGAACCTTGGCTCCTGAGACCACCTCTGACTCCTGCCGTGTGGCCTCTTCATTCTCTTGACCTCGATGTGCGACTGACTGACAGTTCGGATGCCGATGAGGAAATTCAGGATAGCACCTTGGCTGAAGAGCTGGACCATCCCATGTCTGATTTCTTCAAAACCCTCTTCCAGCGCTGTGCTCCCACACTTGAATGGTTGAGCTGGGGTCATATGGATTTTTCGTCAAGAGGCAGGCTCGGAATCTCTCTAGGCAGCCATCCTCCAGCCTTCCCCCGTCTGCGATACTTGCAGCTTGGTTTTATAAATTTACGCCCTCTAGCATTCTCGTCGTTGCTCGCTTCTTCGCTCAGACACCTTGAATTACCCGCTCGAGGCTTGGAAACGGTTGCTGAATGTCTTGTTACATGCGAGCCGTTACGAGATCTCCAGAGCCTAGTAATTCCCGTGCTGCCTTTTGAACGCCAGGCATGTATGCATGTGGCAGAATTTCTAAGATGGCACAAACATGTTCGGAAACTCCTTGTATATGAAGACCACTCTACTGACGGCGAGGATCGGCAGCTAGACCGTCTCGTCATCCCTGTCCTAGCAGAGGGTGGATTTGACAACCTTTGCTGCCTCTCGTTAGCATGGGGTGCAGACGGTAAAAGTGATTGGGAGAATGCCCGAGTGGTTCACATTCCTGAAACAGCGCTGATGGTGCTCGGTACAATTGTGTCACTTGAGAGACTCAGCCTCCGCGCCGGCTTCAGGTCTGGATGGAGAAACCAATGGCTCATAGATCATGACAAAATACGGAACCATCTTCGAGGTTTACGACGGCTCAAGATGCTAGTCTTGTCTCGCGATACATATTCCACCCTACCATATAGCGATATTAATACGGAGCAATACTACGTTTTGCGACTGGTTGGAGCTGAGGAGTACACTGATGCAAGAGCCCGAGCGCATCTTGATGTTGATACAGATGATATGGCTGAAGGCGAACAAAACGACGAGAGGGCAGCCAAGGCTCGGATCTGGGAGAGAGCGCATCGAAACCGCATGCTCACTCAGGCTGAGGCGTACGCTCAAGTCTTCCCAGAGCTGGAATGGGTCTTTTGTGGGCAGTGGCCGATGGGATTTGAGCGTCGTCTTGAGAGCCATGTCGCCCAGAGAAAGGCGATACCACTTGCTAAGCACAGAGACGAGAGTTGTAATTTTTTTCACAAAACCTTTGAAATCAGCCAGGTGTGAAGGAATTGTTGCTGATACATAAGCCGGCGACGATGAGAACTGTCACGGCACCCATATTGGCGTATTTTCATTGTGGAAGTAGCTTATATTGCAGGATACTCTTTGAAATTGAATACTTATTCCTATAAAAGAGTGAAGAGTGCACTATGGGCTACTTCTATTGTTACATATGCATCACCACAAGCAGGACTACTGTGATACGTACGAATCAAACTTGACAGGCGTAACTCTTCAAAATGCCTTGTAAAGTATCACAAAGGATGATATTACGAGGAGTAAACCACGTCGCTGAATACCCTGATATACTATAACAAAGAACGCTCGCCGACTAAGCAATCCCTCATGCCAATCGCCAAAAAACCCAACATGTCCCTACTAAATGGGAGCATTCGGCAAAAGGGGCACACAGAGATTATCCTTCAAATAACAAACTTGCCGCCGCACCCGCCGCACACTTCCCCCTGCGAATCCCCCACCGCGTCCACGCTCCCAAGATGTTCCTCCGCCAACTTCTCCAGCTCAGAGACCTTGAGGCAGCGCATCTTGCAGACGCCGCAGACGCGGGATATGCCGGGCGCCATGATGGGAATGCCAGATGTGGCGCATATAGCTGCAGCTCAAAGTGTTAGTAGAATTCGAGAAAATAGGAAAAGAATGAAGCCAAGATGGTTCCGTACCGAATGCGTGGCGATTCTTGCAAGTAGCCACGTCGTCTTTGATTGACATCTGGGCATCACAAAATACACATGGAATCTTTGTTGCCACCTCTTTGAATAGTTCCCTCAGAGGACTAACCTGCTGTCTGCTGGATGAAGTTTTATGTCCTGGAGTTACGCCGGCAACGTCACCTCCCATGCCGTACATCCACTCCCACACTCGGCCTTCAGTGGTGAGTGGCTTAGAAATTGCCCTCACACGCTGAGGCTTATCATCCGCATCAGCAGGGACCTGCCAGTCAAAGTGAATGTTTGAGACGCCTCGACGGTCGGGATGCTGGGTGTCGTGCCTCGAGGCAAGGACGGCGGTGCACCCGTCTCCTGGGGATTTAGCCAGGCCCCAGAGGCGAAATCGATAGGGGTGGACTTGCAAACCGGGTTCGGCTGTCACTGGGGGCGCTTCTTGCATTGTCCTGTCCTCGCCACCTTCTGAGTCCGACTCAAAGTCCGAGTCTACGCCGTACAGCGCGGCAGCCCGAGAGACTAGGCGGGCGTTGTGGTCCCCTATATCTTCTACCCATTGCGGGAGGGTTTCTCCAGGTAGATTGGACTGATACCAATCGAGATTTGTGGGAGTGGCGGATAACCTGACTAGAGAATAGTATGGAGTTGGCGGTTTGTTGTCAGGGTCAGGATCATGGACAATGAGCCCTAAGGTAAGGAATTAGAACGAGGCATCGGGTTGCACATCAGGTTATGAACTTGCCTGTGATGGGATTTGTCGACATGCCACTTTCTTCAGCATATGTTGAGGCGCACTCCCAGATGGAGTGCGGAGGTGCTGGTTCATTTAACGCACCGTTGAGCAGGACTTGGAAAGGCTTAACGGTAAACGGAGTCGCAATGATACCTCGAGCAGTATGGGCATCTCCCTCGGTCCATATCTGACATCGTATCAGCGTCAAGCTTCTTATAACGACAAAAACACAGCCATCACTTACCGCATCCTCCCACTCCAGCAATGCATCACTGGAAAGAGGCAGGCATATCGTAATAGTGTCACTTCGTTCGGATACCACATCGGGCAAATTTCCCCTCTCCCAGTCGCCGTACAAGACAATCCTCCTGAAGCCGACATGGTTTTTCGCGATGTATGCAAGTGTCGCAGTTCTATATCCATCTTCAATGAGCCAGGGGCTCCATTTCAGAGAGAAGATGCTGCCTTGAGGGGTGAAATCTGGATCTTGTGGATCCGTAACCTAAGGGGGAAAATGTTAAGTATAAGGTGCAGAGGTATAAACGTAAAGGGTGAATGAAGCTAAACTCACTTCTTTATGGGGGCCTCTGCCATCAATCCTAACATGTTCTGTCAAAATCCATATCCATTCTTGCTCGGAACCGCGCTTGGAATCATCTCGGCGGCGATGATACTGAATGCTCATGACGACAATTTGCCCTGAGTCGTTCAAGTAGGCCAACAACCCCCTTCCTGGCGCAATCTCCTTGGCCCAAGAAAAAGACACGATGCGCTCATCCATGGTTCGGTATCCATCCTTGGACTTGGCGTCCGGTATAGACAGCTTCGCTCCCAAGCCCCAGAGCATCCTCCAATTCTTAAAAGTTCGAGTCCTCATGCTGGAGGTGGCGGTTGACTGGCTATCGGCCTGTTCCCCAAACGTGATGAGATTGCCAGTAGTTGTCAAGGCCATCAACACCGGCCGCGAATTGCAGCCCAGTCCGCTTGGTGACCATTCTACTCTAATCACCTGTCCCAACGCCGCGCCAGACCCAGTGACGATCCCGTTGCCCACGCCCCTGAAACTGCCCTCTTCGCCGGTTCGAGGAGCTGGTAATTTGACACCTGCTTGAGCGCACAGATGGCCGTTAATCTTGGGATTTGGATTTATGACGGCGGATGGCTGGAGGGACAGCGCAAACTGATATTGCGAGGCATCCCGTTCATCAGCATCGGCGTCGTGACCGCCAAGATAGTCGGGGAGGAAGATGTAGATGCATTCCTGCGTCGCAACGGCCAATTCCGCGTCGCACGACCAGGCAAGAGCATGTGGTGACGGCGGACGCGAAGTGAGAGAGAGCGTCTGAAGGGGACGCGCCTAAATTGATTGGAGGTCGAGATTAGTTAGAAGATATGTATTGATGTGTTGAATTTATAAGTAAAAAAGGTGGTGAGATGGACCAAGAAGTCACTAGTGAGATTGTAAAATTTGAGAAAAAGAATCTAAGAAAGCCGCAACCTGATGCTCATACATATTTTACATGTGAATATATAGCCGTCAGGCTAGTCTTTGGGAGGGAAAGGGAAAAGGAAAAATGAAAATTTCAGTCGAAGAATGGTTGTCCAGTTGCCACGGCGAGAAGACAAAAAAGTGTCAATGTCCAAAGTGCAGTCAAACTCACCCTAAATCGGTCCATGTTATGGAGGGCTAGGTGTGGCCAATTTCATCAGAAGGTTCAAGTACACAAACGAACTCATGAGCATCTTTTAACATCCGCCTGCGAAAATCCCTTTTCTTCACCAGGCAAGGCCATGGAGATGAAAATTTTATGAACAAGGTTTGATTCTGAAGGGTTGAAAGAAAGTTGCATGAGACTGAAGGTACGTTTAGCTTGTTGCTGACTAAGGCAATGCTAAGATTCATGATCCGCATACAAGCAAGTAGTGCATGCTTTGCTACTTTGTAGATTAAACTCGTTTTTTTGTGAAAAAAAAAAAAAAAAGGCAATGTCAACGCTGATATTCTTTTCATATATCTGACTTATTCTAATGTGATTTTTCGTCTTGCGAAACAGTCCATGTCAACTGACAAATGGCTCCCCGTTTTGCGCGTATTGGAGAGGGGGGAAACATGGTATGCAAATGTCTCTACTAAACAGCTAAGAATGATAACAACCTCTGAGAAACCGTAGGTTTCCTAGCAGCCCCTCGTTCGTCTTCGTACTGGGATAGTTCATAATCTAGGCTCAAACTCAATGCTTAAAAAAACAGAAACAGAAAACAAAGATAAATGCGGCTTATGCTTCCAATAATGTGCCAACTCCCCATAATAGAGCGCATCCGGCAAGCGCCGTAGCTCCAATGACCTTCTTTGTCCACCAATCATCCTCGGTAAGAGCTTTGGCACCCTGAATCTTCCTAGGTGGCGCAGTAGGGGCGCTGGCGGGAACGGATGACACATTGTGGCGGGCTGCATCCTCTTCGGCTTCTCTTTTCCGCAGCATGGCAATGGTCTTGCTTAGATCGACCAATTCCTCCTCCAGGGCTAGATCCTTAGCCCGGTCTACCTCGACGTTTTGAATGTTGCCAAAGAAGTCGGTGATGAGGCGGCTGCGCGCGGCTTCCTCTCCACCGGGGAAAAGATCGTAGCGGACACCGGCCGTCGAGTGAATCTTCTCGTAGTCGTAGCTGTCAAACAGCTCGCCAACGGTCTTCTTGCTGCTCAAGTCCTGGACATGGGCTTCGAGGAATTCCAAGTTGTAATAGGTGTATCGATCAATGACGGCGACACCGACATCGTTGTCGGCATGGTGTGAGTATGAGGATTGGTCGAGTTCGGATGATCCCGTGGCAATGATGTTGGGAGAGTAAAGTCTGCTGTACATGGTGTTTGCTTGGCAAGTGTCGATCATGAAGAGAATTTCATGGTATCTACATGTCAAGAGTTAGCTTCAATCGTGCTCTAGTAATTCCAAACGGGACATGTATAAAGGCAGGTGGACAAGTCCGTACCTCTTCTTCTCCCACATCTGCTCAAAAGCATCAGCAAGATCAAATGCGCCAATCTCCTCCGCATCCTGGAACTTGAGAAACTCGTTTCCACCGTGCCCAGTCATGTACACAAAGATGTTGCTTCGGTCGTCGGTCAGCAGTCTCTTGCTTCGGGGCGTTTCATCGCCAACACGATCTGTAAGGAGTCGGATAAAGTTCTCAACGGTGACCTCGTAGCCGCGGTAGTCGACTTCGATGTTGTCGCCATACAGATCCACGGCGCGGTCTGAGTTGCTGTAGACGGTGCCCGGGAATGCATTGCGTGGGTTGCAGGCCATGTCGTCCGGCAGCATGAGGATGATTTGCGAGTCGGGGATGCCCAGGCGCTTCACCGTTCGGTACATGGACAAGACATTGGCGAGATGGCGATAGTTGAACCAAAACCGCGAAGTGCAGACCAATACGGCCCAGTTGCTCGTGTGCTCAGCGACGGCGGCGGTTGCGAGCAGCACCGTGGCCACGACGGCTCGGAGGCGGAGGCTGGAAAGCTTCATCGCAGCCTGGTGATTATAACGAGTGGTAGTAGTTGATATAGAGGCTGACTTTACGCAAGAGTTGTCGACAGCTGTGGCGTTGATGCCATAGCAATGTCGCTGCGTGCGCGATGATGATTGTTGATAATGGTTTGTATGCGATAAGTCCAGCTCGCCAATCTTCCAAAGGGCTTACAAATCTGGGACCCCTTTCGCACTAACAATTATTTCCCAGGCAAGGCACCAAGGCAGTACCGAGTACATGCCAAAAACCAACTCCCACGCCAGCTTAGCTCTTGTACTCCAGCACTACCTCCCTCTAGCGCCCCCTCAGAGGTACCTCAGGAAAGGTACCCAACAGTACTCAGTACGATCCCTAAAATGATTGCTGCGGGGCGTGTGGGGAGACGAAGAGGGGTGCATCTTGGATAAAGGAAGTACCCGTGGCTAGCGGAGACTAAGACATGTGACAGAGGCAGCAAATTACAAATCCGGAGAATATTGGGGATGAGATCTCAGCCCAAGGGAGCACAGGTGATGTTGTTTTTGTACGGAGGACTCGGTCGGGCAGTGCAAAATGGAGATGATACTTTGATATAGAGATATGTGGCTGGCAAAATCCATTCAGCTCCGAAGTCCCGGAATGAGGCGTTCTCACGGCTGATCAGCTCGAAACTCGTTGCAGCATCAAGCCATCAAGCCCCCATGGAGAATGGCGCGCAGGTGGGCTCACCATGGTTTTTTTTTGGGGGCACCATGTAGGTACGGATTACGGAGTAAGACTGACGGTGGTTCGAAGGAGCGCAACGTAGCAGTGCAATCATTTGAAATATTATATAGGGATGTCAAAATAAAAGGCAAACAATTGCAACCTATTGCATATAAGAATAATGCATCATCTGGTTGCTTGCTTTGTTCTGCCCCCCACGCATCACAATTTGCCAGCGTTTGTCAAGATTAGACCAAAGATGCTCATAATCACAAGCCAAAAGATACCCAAAAAAGAGAACAGCAAAAAAAAAAAAAGGGCCATTATGCATGCCACCAACCAGGGTTTCATGCGCCCCACGTGCCCCAATGACGAAACAGCCTATACTCTGCACATTAAAAACAAACCAAAAAAAAAAGGGACCCTCATGGGCAAATCTAGCAAAAGGGGCCCTGCAAGTAGGTATGGGGACAAAGCAAAAAAAGAAACATGATAGAAAGAAGAAAAGCTTGCCCGTCACATGGATCTTGGGGCGTGCGCCGAAAATGGCAGCTGAGACAAGCCTTGTACGATTCAAATGTACCAAGTGTTAAGATTAGCTTTGGGACGGCATAAGCCCTTGCTGGCTCATTGACTAATTGGATTAATTTCTTTTGCTCTTGTCTCCCCCCAGCGCCAACAAAATAAATACCATCTACGCCGTGGCCGCTGCTCTCTTCTTGGTTCTTAATTCCAACTTTTGGGAACTCGACGCTTTCTATTCGATCCCGTCAATCTTCCTCGGAGCACCCGGTGCCTTATATCCGTCATCTGCTGCTGCTACTGTTGCAATTGCTGCGCTGCACTCACTCTAACAGGCAGTACCGCCGCCCTTGGCCAGCTTCCATCATCACCACCTCTGCTCTATCGAACCACCCGTCTGTCGATCTGGAATTGGAAAGCAAATTGCGCCGAGCCGTGGCAGGCAACTCTCGCATTCGCATCCTCAGCCGTGCAGCGTCTCCTCTCTCCACGTCCAGCTGATCAAACCCCGCTGCATTCCCTGTTTCTCCAAAACTTGGTGCTATTCGCCCCCCTCATATGCGGAGAACGGGGTTGCGAGTCTGTAGGACAACGACGGACCAGGCAGACACGTCAGAACCAGCTGATCAGGCGCCTGCTCTATAAAACCGCCAGAAGCCATTTGTCGACTTGGATTGCCCAACTGACTGACTGGCTGCCTTGCTACCGCTGCCCAACATCTTTCTCTTCCTTTCATCATCATCATTATCATCATCATCTGTCATCGACCTTGTCTCGTCGTCGTTGCTAGCTGAAGGAAGCCTCGGTTAGAATTGCTTCGCCAGCATCGCCTTGTCCGAGACAACAACAGCCAAACCCACCACATAACTACCAACCATCAGATCTTGCAGCCCAACCATGGGCCGGCTACCGTCGCATATCTTCGTCGTAAGGTAAGGGAAACGGAAAAAAAGTGCACACCCCTGCTATCCAATTGGCCAATAACCGCTAACCTGTGAGATCGTCTCAGACATGGCAACCGACTCGACGCTGCTGACAAGCAATGGCACCTCACTTCTCCAACCCCCTACGACCCTCCCCTGACATATGGTGGCTTTCTGCAGGCTAGGCAGGTGGGCAACCAGATTGGGAGCATTCTGGAGCAGGCCAAAGTCGATGCCGAGGTGACAAACAACGGCGCCGCGTTGAGCGGGAAGCGCAGACGCTTTAGGATCGTCATTCACAGCTCTCCCTTTTTGAGGTGTGTCCAGACGTCTGTGGGCATCAGCTCCGGCCTTGCGCAGACGGCGCCCGAATCCATATACCAGCCATCCGATGTCATCGTTCCGCGGAAGGCACCCATCGGCCAGCAGAGCCCGCATAAATCCGCCTTGCTACGGCTGGACACGTTTTTGGGAGAATGGCTGTCTCCCGAGTACTTTGAGATGATTACTCCTCCTCCAGGGCCGGCCCTTATGATGGGCGGCGCAAAGGCTGAGCTCTTACGGCGTGAGGATTACAGCATATACACGGACGTTCCAATAACCAACAGCAACAATCGCCCTACTTCAAAAGGCGCTCTCTGGAGCTCACCCGTCATGTCCCCCTCACAACAACGGCCTGCTTCGCCTGCGTTGGACCAAGGAAACATGTTTGGCTCCTCGGCCATGGCTGCAGCTCTGTCCTCTGCATCGCAGGAGCAGAAGAAAGGCTATGCGCCTCCACGACCATTGCATGCTATATCAAGTAACGGAAAGATTCCTGATGGATTCGTCGCGCATGCTAGAGACTCATGCGTCGTGGTCGATTACCAATGGGACTCGATGAGAGCCCCGCTTGATTTTGGCGATGGCGGAAAGCTGGGTGAGGAGTGGACGTCGATGCATCACCGCTTTCGATCAGGGCTGAAGCGCATGATCAACTGGTATGCGACGACAGACTCTCCTGACGAGCTGCTGTGCGGGCCGGTGAATAGCGAAAACGACCACAGCTGCAGCGATAGCGGCTACGGCGAGGAAGAGGAAGAGGAGGTGGAGACGGTCGTCATCATTGTCTCCCACGGCGCCGGCTGCAACGCTCTGATCGGGGCCATTACGCACCAGCCCGTTCTCATGGATGTTGGAATCGCCTCCATCACAATCGCCGCCAGAAAAAAGGATGCCGATTATGCCAAGGCTCTTGCGCTTGCGTCTGGGCGCCAGGGCGGCGCTTCTGTGCCTCCACAGGCTGCCATTGATGATTTGTACGAGATACGCCTCTCCGCAAGCACAGAGCACCTGCGATCCAATTCGGGGGCATCCATCACTGCAAAGCCTGCATCTCCCAAAATTACGTGGAGCCCTTCCAGCCGTCGTGGTCGCGCGTCGGCATTAGCCAGTCCACCTGCCATGGGAGGACCCGTGCAAAGCCCCTTTACGTTTCTTGAGCCTCTATCGTCAGTGGGTAGCCGAAGCACTTCGGCCAATGCGTCAGTGGGCAACTTCTCACGACGAGATTCGGGTTCCAGTCGGCGATCGCCTAGGATAGCGCCGCCAGCGGGCATGAGCTTTGGCCTCCCAAGCAGCAATGAAGGCAGCGGTTATGCAGTGGGACGGGGGAGTATTTCGTCTCCGGGGCTCTGGGCACCAGCCCGCTCCGCGTTGCGTCTAATAGACGATGTTGACGAGGAGGCAGTAGATGATTACGACAGCATGCTACCCGACTTTGATAACAAGCGATTCAGACCAATCTCTGAAGAGAATATCAAGCCATCGCGAGATGCAACTTCATCTGAGCCATTCCCAGAACTCCCCTCTGCGGCTCAGCTTCCCACATCCCCCAAAGGCCCCGTCTTCTCTGCTCCTATCAAACTCAACACGGATCTGGCGTTTGGGGAACCTGTGGAAGAGATGCCACTGTCGCAACTAGGGGGGCTGTGGAACCTGGCCATGCCGCCGAGTGAGGCGGATAGGTTCAGGGATTTGAGCCAGACGAAGAGGAGGTGGACCGTTAATGAGAGAGCTTGATGGCAGAGCCTCTCCCTTTTCTCTTTTTGCCCTTTCCTTTCAGTGGGGATTTTTCATTTAGCCTTTTGTTTTTTTAACTTGAGTGATTTGGTTTTAGCCCGTTTATTTTGAACGGTTGGCTTGATTTTTTGGGATATTATTGGCGGCGCAAAGAAATGGAGCAGGGCTCATATGGCAACTGAAATTGAGAGTCGAGATATTTGATTGAAATGTACAAAATAACGGCAAGCAAGCAAGCAAGCAAGCAAAGCAAAGCAAAGCACGGGCAGGTAACCCCCTGAAAATGGACTTGTCGGAATTGCAACTTTATATCCATCATAGCGTGTGGCCTAATCTATCTTTTTTTAACGAAAATAAGCGGGTGTATTGGGCAAATCTGGGGGTTTTCTGGAGATTCATGCTTGTGGCGTGTGTTTTTGGTTTATGTATGGGCTACATAGATCCCAAGACAGAATGATAACAAACTTTTATGGTGTTGTCTGCTTATTTAACTTTTGGTTCTTTTTCTGTTTTGAAATATAAAAGGTCATGTTATATCGAAGGCTGCTAGTAAATGCCTAGTATATATGGCCCATGTTGTCTCCTGTCATATCCTATTGAGAAAGAGAAAAAAAAAATATAGACAGCAAGACATCTAATCTAACGGGGGAGTAACAGTACACCGCCGTCTAATTCCTTTCCATGACTCCATCATGCAAAAAGAAACAAAAAGAATCCTAAACAAAATCATGAGGGTATGTCCTCTCTCGCTTTCCTCCGCCGCCTCCTCTCTCTCCCCTCTTCCCTCCCGTTACTTTTTTCCCAGATCCGATTCCCTTCTATACGCAGAAGCAATTGCCATGATAGCCAAATAAAAAACCAAAACTCAAACAAAGGCTCAAATCATTATTTCGGACCAAACATCTTGTTCATGGCCTGGTGAGCCAGCTCGACGCCCAAGAAGGTTGCCGCGTTTGCGGGGACCGCACGAGTGAGCGCCGGTCCGAAGCCAGGGAAGAAGGCCTTGTAGCCGCCCTTGCCGTAGAGCTCGCGAATGACGCCTCCGATTGTGACGTTGCCCTCGGCGGTCTGTAGACGAGACTTGACGGTGTCGACGGGGAAGACGGGAATCCACATGGCAACGCCAGCACCGGCACCGGCGCAGGTCACGGCCGTCAGGCTCAGCTGGCCCGTGGGCTTGCCAGTGACGGGATCTGTAGGGCTCAGCTTGCGCTTGATGACCTCGTAGGCGGCGAAGTAAGCAGCGCTTCCAGGACCGTCACGGGCCAGCGTGGCAGCGCTGCCGCGGAAAACGGAGCGCAGGCCGCCCTCGCGGTAGAGCTGGCGCACAACGTCCAGACCGCCGCTGTACTTGGGCTTCTCGCCGGGCGCGAGCTGCTTCTGGCCCTGGACTTGTAGAATGACCTTTACGCGCTCGAAGGGGGCGGTGATGGCGGTCATGGGGATGGCAGAGAGGAAGCCAGCGGCGGCGAGCTGGCCGGTAGAGAGGCCGTCGGGCCCAATAGTCGAAACGCCGCCGACGATTTGCTTGCCGAGATCGTAGCCCCAGAAGGAGACAGCAACTGTTTTCCCGCAGCCTTTGTTAGCTCACATATTGTCTCACTTCGCCAGATTGTGCCGAGGCTCGGCAAAAGGTTACGGAGCCAGAGAAACAAGAGGGAGAAGAAAGAAGAAAAAAGAAGAAAAAAATCAACGTACACATGGGCGTAACGCCAACCAGTGGTGCGCTCACACCAGCATAGAGACCTCTTCTCAGTCCATCTCGCGCGACAGACTTGCGCACCACATCAATGGCGCTGGAGTAGACGCCGCGCTCGGCCGTCTGGAGGCGCACCTTGACCAAATCAAACGGGTGGCCGACGACGACGGCGCAAATACCACCAAAGCCGCCCGCTCCAAGGGCGCGCAGCTGAGACAGGAGAGCAGACTGCGCTGCGGGCGCAGCAGCCTGGGCGGTCTCTTTGGCTTCTTGGGGAGAGGGAATCTTGTCTGCGATGTGGGAGACTGCCTCGGCGGGGGAGGCGGAGCTGGAAGAGGAAGACATTATGGCGGCTGGATGTGAATATGGAGGAGAGGAGAGGAGATGAAGAAGAAGAAGAAGAAGAAGAAAGGAGAGGAGAGAGGAGGGAAGAAATAAAAAAGAGGTATTAGAGAGGAATATGGGAAAGGAGTATGAAATATGGAGGATTGGGATCTTTCAGCAGAGTTGGAGGGTTTCATATGCACATAGGCGGAAAAGGTACAAGTACATGCACAAACGGTCCGCTGCTTAGCGCGGCTTTTGCGTGGTGGTGGCGCACCTTTATGGCGCTGCCAATCTCAGTATAGATACCTGCGACTGGGTGAACGGAGGATTCCAGCGCTGAGCCCTACGGCCGTTCGGACGAGTGGATGCTACGACCAGGAATGCAGAATTAGGGCTGCTCATTTTTTTTTTTTTTTAAATAAGCTTGCTATTTGAGAGAATATATAAGACCCTCGTGATGGGGACGTATGACTTGTGCTCCTCTGTACGGTTGTTCCCATCTGTGCGAGCGAGAAGCTTGTGATTGCACATGTCAGTGCACAAGGCAAGGATAACATTTCTATAATGCAACACCTACGGTCTTGATAGATACAATTGTCTTTTCCGCCCGATATTCGCTCTTTAATGCATATCGACCAGGTTTAAGCTATAACACACACACCTACGTAAAGAACATACTGCTTGCTTATCCCAAGGCTCAGAACTTCTCCCTTACTTTTTAATACCTTGGTCCCGCCTCGAACCTCGGCCTGCGGCTGCGCGCGCTCCGTACGTCGGCCGGCCAAAGCGCAACAAGCGAATGTTTCCCCCGCGTGACATATCAGAGCTTGCCTACTTTTGTGAATGAAAATTAAAAAGCCTGAATTCGCTTTAAGCCCGCAGCTCGCTTAACCTTGTGTCTTGTCCCATCCAAACTGCTCAAAAGCGCATTGGTAATTCCGTCTTGATGACATATATATACTCCGTATGCCAGGGCATATCATACAAAATCCAGTGTACCGGTACACTCGGCCCAAGTCGCAGCTTGCCGAAAAGCCACTGCCCGTGGGGTAAGAAGGAAAAAAGGCGGGGCCTGGGCTTGACCCCACGTTCGTCATAAGCAAATCACATGTCAGGTTCTCCAACTCTATTCCAAGTAGGCAGATTGAAATGAAGATTGAAATGATAGCTTTCATAATATAAACTTGCTGCAAAAAGACGGTGATGAAATTACATGCATTCTAGGCCATGACAACGACCGGCGAAAACAGCAGCAATAACATATTCTTTCAGAGAAACTGACTCATCCATATCAGTTCCGAAGCAGGCGTATTCTTCCTGCGCACCTCAGCTTCAGACTCCTCCTTGACCTTGTCGACAATGTCCCCCACATTCGCCCATATCCTCTTTCTGTTGCGCAGCCCCTTTAGCTTGTCCTCGTTTGTCTTGATGTCCTTATAAAGCTGATACCAATTCGTCCTGTCGCGCGGAAGCACGATAGGTCCCATGGCCATCTTTCTATCCAAAGACTGCTTCAGCTGGGCCTGAAACTCGGGCGTCTCGAACCATGGCGGAGACCTGGGCTCGTTCTTTTCCCAGATGGGATAAAAGTCGGGCTCGTTGGTTTTGAGGACCTCTGCTCTGCGGTCTCGTTCGAGGCTGTATGCTTCTGCTTGCTCTCGCATCTGCTTTAGATCTGATGCGTTTGCCAGGGCCCAAGGGTATGGTGTAGCGTCGTCACACCAGGCCTCGTATACCCACGGCATCTCCCGGACGATCAAAGTGTGCCATAAGGTCATGGGAAGATGGTAGAAAGCTCGAGACGCCAGCCGCAGCGCAGCAATGTCCCGAGAGTCGAGATTCCAGACAATCGCCTGCTTGAGCTCCGCAGGCAGCTTCAAGAATGGATCCTGAAGCACAGAAAGCTCGCCGGCCTCCAGACGGTCCGGGAACGGGCTCCTCCGATTGTCAAAGCCTTCCGCATCCGAAACGGCGGCCTCGCAAAGGGCTCTGAAGCCGGGTATGAAGATGGGATTCGCAGCGAGATACTCGGAGCCAATCATGCAATGCCAATTCCAGCCGTCGCTCCTGGCATCTGTAACATCAGGATGCCGTTCGCCAAACATGTCGCAGAAGTGGTTGCTTCTGAGCTTCATCAGCGAATCGAGGCTGACGGCGCCCATTTTCTGCTTGCTTATCCTGATGAATATCTCAAAACAGGTAGGGTGAAACGGAAGGACGTTAGTTCCGCTCGCGGATGTCTAGTTCTACCCGTTAGCATAACAGTAAACCTCCTTCTCGCAGTCTTCTTCCCATCTAAAAGACAAGTAGTCACGTAACGTACATTGTTCCGAACATCGCTATCGTTGGACGCATTGCACTGGTCCGCTTCGCCCCGAACAGGCGCACATCTAAGTCCTCCTCCAGACGCAGGCATGAAATCTGAGAGCCCCGTAAGCCAGTAGTTTTGAGACTCTCTCTCAAAGTCCATTTCGTCATCCAGCGGCGCCCAGTCCTTGGATTTGCGAAAGATGCCCTGCACGGTCTGGCAGTCCATCATCTCCTCGGCGGAAATCCTGTCCCCGTGAAAGCCCCGGGAGTTGCAACAGCCCGGGCCGGCAATGTGTTCGTATTTTCGAGCTGCTGGGAGCGCCATGATGTTCGCATCACTTTCCATATCTGCGTCTTTTCTTCTGCTGCACTCACCGTCGTAGGGTGCAGATAATGGTAGGAACTCATCATCGTATTCTTGAGAGTCGAGTCCATGAACATCAAAACTCCACTTCTTTTCCGGATCTGGCTCTTGAGCTTGTGACGAATTTGTCTCGCTTCCTTCCCCAGCTGTATCGTCGCCGTCATCGTCGTCATCCTCTGCATTCGAGTCATACTCCAGAGGCTCGTCGTCGTCCTCGCTCTCATACGTATATGTAGTATCATCTAGATCATCCTGGTATAAGCGCGGGTGAATCCTCCGCTCCCAGGTTGGTCTTCCCCGGTAAACCGAAGCGCAACCCCCATCAGGACACTCCTGTTGGTCGAAGCTAGAAAGCATAACCCAGTCCCAGCCTTTGTGTTTGCTGGTAAAGGTATTGCCCCAGGCAGAGCTTCGAGGCTCATCTCGGGTTCTGATTCGATTAATGTTGAAGATGACGCCGCATAGCTGGCAGTATGTCTGGATTTCGTGGCTCATTGTTTAGCCTTTTGATGTGTTTGCCTTTGGGTTAAGTGGTTTCTCTTGGGTTGGTTAAGCAACCAAGCATACCTTGTCATGATCTGGGCACAATGTTAGTTGAACGCTGTTTAACAAAGGGGGACTTGCACATTATTCACTCATGTTTCCAAAACGTGCTCGTCTAAAAAACGCGAGTCAATATATTCACTAACAGCTTTACGACAATGATTAGAAAACGAATGTCTTTTAAAGTTGTGACAAGTTCTGAAGATAGATACCCAACGCCTTTAGTGCTGATTATTTGCTGATTCCCATTACTCGGGCTGCACGCGCACTTACAAACGAACCCCTCCCTTACGCTTACTTCCCCACTGTCTTGATGTCGTGGAATCGTGCCGGAACAGCCGCTAGTATTTGTATTTCGACCTTGAGCTAAGTCGTAAATGATATCCATGTCCGTTTAAATAGAAACTTAGCATGTGTAAGGCGCGCCATTGCCGAGTCATGGCGTCCAGCAACTAAGCCCTGGCGCTAGTCAAGACAACGCCTGTGACAAGGCGAACAACGGGTCCCATCTGCAGCTTTGACTTGTGAGAAGTGGTTGTGAAGGCTGGTTGTGAAAAGGTTGGTTGTGAAAAGCGGTTGTGAAAAGTGGAACAAAGTCAAGAGTAGTAGAAACAAACCTAATCTTAGCGTGCATGGCTTGCTGCAGCCCAATCCAGACTTTGGGAACCAGGTCGTCAAAACTCCCGTTGGAGATCTAGATTATTCTAGTATATGATACAAGGAGCTAAATATAGACAAGAACATTTCCTAAACGCCACACAAAAGCCCAGTATTCACTCCATTACGCCAGTCATTCCGCTTCGTTTCCAATAGTATATAGCCTCTCCAGTCCCACTGCCGCTAGGCAAGCGATTCGCATGCGAAAACGAGACAACTTGTCGGGCATTTAGGCGACTAGCAACTCTTTCTAGTCACCGGTAGAACCATCGAGGTGTCTGGGCTCCATGGCCATTTGACAGCCAGCAAACTCATCCTCTAGAATTGCTTCGTCTGCGCAGGGTTGATTATCGCTCGTCCTCGGGAGCACCAACATCCATTATCCCCGTCTCTTTCCACCTGTATGACGGCATCAACGCCCTCCCTGAGCAGATACTCCCGAACACGATCTTTCGTGTCCTCTAGGGCAGCGCCGCGGGCCACCGTGACATGAACAATACCCAACAGTTTGTCACCTCCGTGGTCGTCCATCCAAAACTTTGGTGTTGAATAGCTTACAACGCCTCGTTGCTGTCCAATGCCAGCAAGAGTATTCCGCAGATTGTATTCGACACCCTCGGGAACAGTCAATAGTAACCGCTTCGCTGATGAAAATACAAGCGGCTGCGCAGACAAAAAGATGAGGGTTGCAATGAAGCAAGAGGCCAGCGGATCCCACCCAGACCAGCCCCAGAAGCTTGTCAAAACTGTAGATACGATGACTGACACGCTACCCAAGGTGTCCGCCAAAACATGAAGATAGATACCCCGCATATTTTCGTTTTCATGGTCATGGTCATGGCCGTGGCCGTGGCTGTGGGAGCCGCAACCATGATCATGCTTCTCGCCGTGGGAGTGACCGTGGGAGTGGCCGTGACTATGGCCATGGTCATGGCCGTGGTGGTGATGTCCAAAAGCCATCATACCAACCAAATTCACAGCCAAGCCAAGGCTGCTGACGACGAAGAGCTCACCGAGCCGTTTAGTTTGTGTCCCTTCCCACAATCGCTCAAACGCCTCAAATGCGATTTCAACACTCAAGAGCCTAGATCAAACGGTTGGGTCAGAAATGCTGGCGCACGGTAACCAATGGGATAAGGATGGATACATACATCAAGAGAATGCCATTCGCGAAGCCGCTCAGAGTCTCGACTTTGCCAAAGCCATAAGGGAAACGTTGGCTCTTTGGCCATTTGCTCATCACGGCCGCCAGCAATCCGACAAGCAGGGCGACGCAGTCGAAAAACATGTGAATGCTATCACTAAGGAGACCCAATGAGTCGGTTACATAGCCGTAAAAGGCCTGGATGATCATGAAACCAAAATTAAGCCTGTACTCTCGTGTTAGTCCTTATCGATTGAGCCCTGGGAGATTATTGGTGCAGACATACGTCATAAAGTAGAAAATTCGCCTTGAGTCTTTCTCGACTAATATTGAATAAAGAATGGGCCATCCGACAGTGTATGGGAGGATTGCCCTTGTGAAGAGAGACCGCTGCGGGCTATGGCTGTGGCCAACATCGTGGTTGTGGCTGTGGCCATGGTGATGGTCATGATCATGATCGTGGTTGTGGTCATGAGAGTGGGAATGAGAGTGGGAATGGCTGTGGGCATGGCTGTGGGCATGATCGTGGCCGTGGTGACTGTGGCTATGATCATGAGAATCATCATGATCGTGGTCGGTTTCGCTTATTGCTTCTGGTGTGTAACGGCTCCTCCTCCCTTGAGACCAATTCTCTATGCCCCCTATCGACTGCTTCTCTTGTAACACGGTAGAGCTCGCATTGGAAACTTGCGAGCCGCTACGGCCATGGTGCGAGTGGCTGTAGGAGTGTGCGTGTAAGAACGATGGAGAGGGTAGCGGCGGCGAGTACGAATATGCGTGCGAGCGCGGGTGGGAGTGGGAGTGACTGTGATCGTGGTCATGGTCATGGTCGTGGTCATGATCATGGTCCCGGCCCCGATCTTCATCGTCTTCAAGCTGCGAGGGCGAACTATCGCTCGAAACCGTCATTCGCCAGGCGTTGAGCGATGGCGGTTGAGACTGAGTATGAACCCGGTGCGCGTGCGGCAGGGCCGACGACGGTAGCGAATACGATGCATCCATGGCTATGTGGAGGTCGATCGATCGTCACAAGACAGGTCGTCCGGGTGTCGTCGTCGTTTCGTCGCCGGTTCTTTGACCACCAAGAGGCAGACAGACGCGTTGCTGCTCTACCAGAGATGCGTCGTCTCCCAGAGATTCGCTGGCAGCCGCATCAAGCTTTTGCACGCCAGACGACGCAATTGGCGCGAACAGAAGCGGTCTCGAGCAAATACCGGAGGTCAAGTGGAGGTGGGAGGTCGAGAGACAAGTCCCCTCCCCCCAGCTTGGGCCGTCGTCAAAAGAGACAGACTGCCAGATGGAGCCAAGCTGGGCAGGCCAAATAGGGGAACAAGTACACGGACGCCAGAGAAAAAAAAAATAGTGCCAAGTGCGCTATCCAAAGCACCTGAGTGACCGACTTTAGGAGGCTTGCGGGGCACGTGGAGGCGCTTGGGGCGGTCCAAAACGCAGCCATTGAGCACCTTTGAGGCTAGCGACAGCGGGCGATGATTATCAGCGCGGGACTAGCGGCAGGTACCGTCACACCAAGTGCCAGAGGGCGCGATACCCGCTGAAGCGGTTGGGGGATGTACTGTTGGTAGGCCGAGATAGCGGCCAAGGTACCAACGGTGAGACAGATGAGATGAGATGAGATGCCAAGTGCTGCAGTTGAAATGCGGCCACCAGGCACGGTGACGCAATTGGGGCGATTTCGGGAGGGTTGGAGTCAAGTTGTTTCATGAAACAGCCTGGGAAGCTCCCAACTAGCATTTGACTCGATATAACGCTTGGTAGAATTAATTAAGACAGCTAATTCATACCTAGTAGTAGCTACTAGGAAGGTATTATGATAAATCCTCTCAGAGACGCAAGCTACTACCAAGGTACCAAGGTGACGCGGGTGCATTCACCAAAGTGGAAGGTATGAGTACCTACCCAGAGTCTCGACCTGTCTCAGCCCAATGCTAGTTGCAAAGAGGTGTCCAGGGCATGCCTCGTGATGGGGGCATGAATTGGCGGCTGATAAGGCGGTAGTAGCACATACTTTGTTCCAAAGATGAGCTATCAAATGCCTAATAGCTGCAAGTGATGGTGGTTGAGTGCGACGCCCGACTCACAAAATGCCCAATTCAATGTGCGGACACGCTGACCCTGGCCCAGGCACGGGCTGTACAGGTACCGAAGAGCAAAATCTGCTAAGATCTCGCAGCAAAATCCCACAGAGTACAAAAGCATCATGTCTTGCATCTCGACAGCACTGATTGGCCTTTGGCCGTCCCCACGATCTCCATTGCATGTGGCGCTTATCATGGAATACGACTAAAAACCCGTCGTCGGGGATTTTGGCCATGGCAGCAGCACCTTACCAGCCACATCCTCTGCGCCACAAGCCAAAAGTTCCAAAATGGTGTTATCAACCACAAGCTTGGCAGCTTTGCCTGAGGCGGTGCAAGCACGCACAGGGCCTTGAACACCTGCCAAGCGCATAGCTCATTTGCGACGGCCAGCCAACAAAAAAAAAATACTGATAAATGAGCTCAGCTTGCGCTTTGCCCTCATGTGGCGTTGTCTGAGGCCTCGGAACCCCTCTTTTTGTATCGAGGCGTCTTGCGACTAAGGGCAGAGGAAGCTTGCCGGCACCGTCTCCCCAGATATAGGGCCAACTTAATCTGGACAGCTGTCACTGTAACTTTTGTATCACTGCGCAAAATCTAGAGGGGAGGGATTCAGTCTTTCTACTCTTGGGGCACGGCACACATATCTTGACGTTGCAGTTTGGTATAACCAAGGCTTAGTTTGCCCAACATGTCCTCCTATTATATTTCATTCGCCCTGTCTGCAGTCGTCGGTGGCTTATCCGTCGTTGCTCTCGGCTACGTTTACACCTTCGTCCTGTGGCTGGGGAAGAAGTCGCTCGATCTCATTCCTACCCGCTATCATCCTGCCGAGAAGCCGGAGGATGAACACATTCAGATTTTAGTTGTGGGCGATATTGGAAGGAGTCCGCGGATGCAGTATCACGCTCTCAGCGTTGCCAAGCATGGGCGGAAAGTCGACATTATTGGCTATAAAGGTAAGTTGATGAGACAAGTCTTGTAGCCTCACATGGACTGCAGTGCTGATTTTTGATTCATAGAGACGGCCAGACATCCCGGCCTCATTGGAGATCCCAATGTCACTGTATATCCTCTCACACCTCAGCCAGAATGGATCGAATGGGGGACATTGCCCTTTTTTCTCAACATCCCCTCCAAGGTTATTCAGCAGTTCTGGACTCTGTTCAGGACACTCATGTACACTGCTCCTCCAGCCCAGTGGATCATTATTCAGGTAACGACGGCGTGGTCTTGGCTTCGAGCACTGTCGACTTTAATCTAACAAACCTATAGAACCCGCCTTCCATCCCCACGTTTCATGTAGCTCTGTTTGTTTCCTGGGTTCGCGGCAGCAAAGTCATTGTTGACTGGCATAACTATGGCCATACTATCCTAGCTCAAAAGTCTCTGCTCCGACCCCTTGTGCCTTTCTACAAATTCTACGAGATCAGACTGGGCCGACATCTAGGAAATGCGAACCTCACAGTCACAGACGCCATGACGAAGCAGCTCCAAGCCGGAGGCAAATTCCACCTCAAAAACCCTGTCCATACGCTCCACGACCGGCCAGCCGAGATATTCCAGCCCATCACCTCTGCAAAGGCTCGATTTGAGTTTCTCTCACGCCTGTCAGAGACAAAAAGCCATGCCAAGGATATTGTTGATGGCGCCCTGCGTCTGGTTGTGAGCAGTACCTCCTGGACAGCAGATGAAGATTTCGGCTTGATGCTCGATGCTTTGATGGCCTACGCCACGCCAGCCTCGGGCCAGGAAGACGTTCCTCCAATCCTGGCAATCATCACTGGCAAGGGCCCACAGAGACAAGCCTACCTCGACAAGATTAAGGAACTCCAGGATGCTGGCAAACTCCCTGGTATCCGCATTCTATCTGCATGGCTTTCAAATCGAGACTACGCCTCGCTCCTCGCCTCGGCCGATCTGGGCATCTCTCTCCACAAGTCCAGCTCTGGGGTGGATTTACCGATGAAGGTGGTGGACATGTTTGGAGCAGGACTTCCCGTGGCTGCATATGCCGGGTTTGAGAGCATCGGGGAGCTGGTAAAGGAAGGGCAAAATGGCTGTGGCTTTGAAACAGCACCGCAGCTGGCTGAGATTTTGAAGCGGCTGTTGGGTCTTGAGGGGGCAGAAGAGCTGGCCAGGCTGAAGAAGGGCGCCATTGAGGAAGGCTCACGGCGTTGGGATGAAGAATGGGATAGTGTCGTGGCCCCACTGATAGGAGTAGCTAAACACGCATAAGTGAACTTGGATGAATTGGAGCATTTACACATTGTTCTCCTTAAGCTGCAACTTGGTGAATGCCCATGTACTTGCACTTTTTCTGCTGCTCTTCTCGAGCTCTCCTCTCATCATGCCGCTATTAGCTCACAATCAACTAGCCAAGCACTGCTCAGGCTCTCCCACCGATGTAGCATCTCCAAGACGCCATACAAATGCAATCATGACACCCCGTCCACCACTAAACGCCATCCACTTTTTATATTAAAAAGAAGAAATGAAAAGTAAACATCCATCACGCCAATGCATCCATCCTGATAACTTTTGTTGCATCTTCCTCTCCTTTAATCTTCTCCCAGGCTCTCCCTCACGCACTTCCGGCACCGCCTCCGATAGTCTTTGTGCTTCCCCTCCTTCTCCTCACGCAGCATCCGTGCCGCCTCGACGTTCGCAGGGCTCTCCTCGTTAGGACTGTAGAACAAGCTGATGACGCTGAGCAGGATCGTCTCGGGGGTTTGGACGGGGCTCCAGCGCTCGGAGGCGGACTCGTAGCCGTATTGGTCTTCCTCGGGAGGGTGCAGGATCGAGATGCAGAGCTTGCCGTTTTCGTAAATGTTGGGATGGAAAGGGATGGGATCTTGGAATGTGAGCGAGGGGGGCATGTGAGGGTAGTTGTCCGGGAAGACGAGACGAGCACGAAAGTTGCCTCCTACAATTAAAAAAAATCAAAGTCAGCCTCAATGCTCTCGGATTTAAGGTCAAACACCCTGAGAGAGGGAGGGGAGGAGGAGAGGAGACAAAAACACACGCACCGCCGTAGTATTTGCAGTCGTCGTTGATCATGAGCATCACTTCCCACTCAAAGATGTTGTTGTCGTTTACGAGGCCGCATGAGATGCCGGGGATGTCCTTGCCCGATTGCATTTCCTTGAGCTGGCGCTTCAGCAGAGCTGCTGCGGCGGCACCGGCTGAAGCCATATTGACGACGGGTTGAAGGCGGGGATGGCAGGTATTAGAGGAGTTGTTGAATGTAAATTCGACTAGGATAAGTGTTGGTAACGCCCTCCAGTAGCAAACCGGGGCGAAAAGGGCTGTATTATCGTTAAAATGGCCAGGGCGTAGAGGAAGGGGAAAGATGATTCAAGGACTCGATACGGCTGAAATGATAGCAATCATGGATAGGTCAGCATGTCGGGTAGCGCTTGGTGGTGGTGCGGGGCGGCCCAAGGTCCGCTATTCCGGCGCCGGTTGGGTGGCACACGACCCTGCGCTGCACCTGGATGGCCTGGGGCTGCATTTTGGGGATTGTTGGGAACAAGATGTTCAAAAGATGATTCTATTTTTGTATCAACAGCAAGGAAATAATCAAAAGAAAATAATCAATACTACTAGAAATACATAACCTGGCCAATATTGCATCTCATCTCAAGCGCTGGTTCATCCAATTATATCTTCATATCCTCCCATTCATACATGCACTCGCTCTCGCTCCAGTCTGGGTATCATAAAGCCATCTCTCCTTTCTTCACTCGCAGCCACGCCATCAAATCACTTCTTTGACGATCCAAACCCGGTAAATCCCATCTGCGCCATCATGTCGTCCTCGTCATGCTCTCCTTCAATCCGCACATCGTCACCGTACTCCGTCTTGACCTTGGCCGCCTGTTCCTTCTCTTGTCGCTTCTTCTCCGCCTCCTCCTTTCGCTTCTTCCTCTTCTCTTCTGCTTCTTTCTGCATCTCCTCTTCTCTCAGCTGCAATCTGTCTTGTAGGCTTATGGCTTTTTCTTTCTCCAGATCTTCTTTCCGGCGAATGTAAAACTCGATTCGCTCGTGCACTTCCTCGAGGGTTGCCCGCTTGACCTCGGTGGTCTGCCCAGTGTTGAGCAAATGCTGTGTCGTATTCAAGTGCTATATGTACCCCGTTAGAACTTTATTATCGTCAAATTCACCCTTCAAGAATGTATACATACCTCGACCCATTGCAAGTTATCCTTAAATGTAAGGTCGCAAGCCTCGCAGTAGAAACCAGCGCCTCTGCCCCGTTTACCAACGCCCGCTCCCGCAGGCACTAGCTGCGTCTTGCCAACCTGTGCGCTGACATCGATGATATTCCTCCGCGCCGATGTGTATGTCTCGTTGCCCGTCATGGGCTTGTGATACTTCTTGCCAGCAAGTTTAGCCTCGTAGCGCGCCTTGGCCTCTTCCTTCTCCTTGGCTTCGCGTTCCTTGGCTTTGGCAGCATATTCGTCGAGATCCCAGTTCTTGCGGAAATCGGTATCAGAGGCCGCCACGCCGTAGGCGCTTTTGCTCTTTGAATCAGACATGGCTTAAAGGGAAATTGGGTAGTTTGAAAACGATGGAGGAAAAAAGGGAACCGTCTTGAAAACGTCAGATTTAGACGCGACACCAAGATCGCCGAAGCTTTGATAGTAAGCCGCAGGACAAGGGTCAACCGGCGCTAAGATAAGAATTTCTCAACCCCACCGCGGGGCAGCTCCCGAGGATGAGTTTTCCAGCTTTATACACAATCTGCACGCGATAATCAAGCCAAGATGCTCTACCTTGTTGGTCTGGGTCTCTCCGACGAGACGGATATTACCGTCAAGGGCCTCGAAGTGGTGAAGAAGGCCGCTCGAGTCTATCTTGAGGCCTACACAAGCATTCTGCTCGTGGATCAATCCGTCCTAGTACGCATGCACACATGCAATCGACGCCGTCCTTGGCAAAAACAGCTAACGCTGACTTTCAAAGTAGGAAAACTACTATGGACGATCAATAACCATTGCCGACCGCGAGATGGTCGAATCGAACAGCGATGAGATTCTCAGGAATGCGCAAAATGAGGACGTCGCCTTCTGCGTTGTTGGAGACCCCTTTGGGTTGGTTTCACCATGCGCTCATGCCGATTCATGTCGATGGCCTAGCTGACAACATCGTTCTTGCAGTGCGACTACACATACAGACCTCGTTATCCGAGCCCGTGAACTATCCATCCCCGTGCGAACAGTACCCAATGCCTCCATCATGTCCGGCATTGGAGCTTGCGGCCTTCAGCTGTACAACTTTGGACAGACCGTTTCCATGGTCTTCTTCACGGATACATGGAAGCCTTCTTCCTTTTATGACAGAATAAAGGAGAATCGCGACATCGGACTGCACACATTGGTTCTAGTCGATATCAAGGTCAAGGAGCAGAGCTTGGAGAACATGGCCAGAGGTAGACTGATCTACGAGCCCCCTCGATACATGACCGTTGGGCAGTGCGCGCAGCAGATGCTCGAGATTGAGGAGGAGCGCAAAGAAGGCGTGTACACAAAGGATAGCTTGGCCATCGGCGCTGCTCGAGTTGGAGGCAAGACGGAAAAGTTTGTCGCGGGAACCCTCGAAGAGCTGTGCTCTGCTGATGAGGAGCTGGGACCCCCGCTGCATAGTCTTGTCCTGCTGGGCAAGAGGGCTCATGAGCTGGAACGCGATTTCGTACGGGAGTTTGCTGTTGATAAGGAGAAGTGGGACAGGATATGGAAAGAAGACTACGGGAAGCAGTGAAACACGCGATAAAGGTATACAGAAAAGAAGACTCCATATTTAATTCACGATTGACTCTGATGAATCAGTGTAACTGACATGGGCGAATTCATTCAATCATAGCCTTAGTAAATTACCTACATTCTGATTTACTAGGTACTCTGCAGATGCCCTAGACCAATTGCCTGTCCTTCCTCCTTTTCATTCTTCTTTGAAAAGAAAACAATTAAACATTTGAGGCACGCCAAGTCTTTACATCCTCAGCCGAAATCTCCCGAAGTTTGTTCACATGAGCGGGCTTCCCAGTGAGAACCCCTTGTGCAACTTCAGCAGCACGGCTGATGAAATTCCCGGCCAATAATGAGTAGGTGACAGTGGTGGTTTTGACACGGATAATGCCAATACGAGGGTCGTTCTCCGAACCATCGTGTACTCCATCACCAAGATCGCCAAGCCATGCCTTCAGTTCGCTGCTGTAGGTCTTCTTGACCAAGTCGCGATCCGTCACAACACTTGCCTGACCAGAGATGGATGCCCACTCGCCAGAGCTGTTGATGAAGGATACATTCACGTGAGGATCATTGGATAGGTCGTTGGTCTTGCCAGATTCGGTATTGGTATGGAAGAGGAGGTCAATGCCGCCGGATTCCTGGTTATTACGAGTCAATCGTTTATGGGCACCTTTGGTGCTTGTATTATTTTTCCACTTACAGTTGCAGCCAAGCCCATACAGCGGGAGACCAGATTATTGTGAGATGAGGCCTCGACGGTTGTCAACATGCCAAACTTGCATTTGGTGATGAAGTCAACAAGATCGGTGACCATTGTTTGCAAGTCGACCTCGTCTTTGTTGACTTTGGTGTAAGGGTCTGCGGGCTTGTCGCCGACATCTGCGCTGGTAGTTGCCATTGTGCTTGGACGTATATATTCACAGTGATGCTCCTATACGATAAAAATACGATATGGCGTTTGTTCTGTTTCAAAGTTTTGATGGTTTGATTCACATGGCGGCGCTTTTATATAAATCACCCGGCTATGGTGGCCACAGCATGGGAATCCATGATACTATGATACACCACATCCATCATATGTACGTAAGTTGAAGTCTATCAAAGCAAGGGGCAAAGACCGCCATGATGGGTAGAGTCATGACGTCAGGGAGATGGTTGTTTTTTTGGCCACAGCGCTGCACCTCAGTAAGAAACCTTTAGAGGTAGTAGGTGAGCCTAAAGCTTATATACAGCACATCTCACCATCAATCTCATGATGCTGAAGCATCGTTAATCGAAAGCTTCCTCCTGATAGATGGGGCTGGCACTGCTACCCTGGAGTTGCACTGAAATTTAGCACCCATTAGTAGTATGCGAGTCAGATGGGCCCTTGCCAACCCAATATGCTCTCATCCCTGTTTGTTTGTGATTCAGGTACACAGCCTCTGATTCAGAATATTATGTCAACAGAATACGAATTGTGAGACATGGCGACCAGAATTAGAATAGCGACGTGCTGATGAAGGGCAGATCAATAGCGCAGATAGCAGGTACTACTACTTAGTTAGATGCATGGCCAGCATATTAGCTGTCAGGTATACTCCGTAGGTATAGGTACCAGGTAGGCTATCTGACACTGCCTTGGGTACTTATGATTGTCCAGGCGCCTTCTTCGGGGAATTGCCCTTTGCTCGATTTAACCTGACAAGACGGCATCAATAACAGGGATCGGAGCACTTCCTGTCCTCGTGCAGCCCATATTGACCCTCGCCAGCGCCAGGTACCTGGTACCCAGTGTTCAAAAGACCCGTGCTGACGACGGCCATCACCTGATATCGCGTCCCTCACCTTACGGCAAGTACTCCGTACGAACTTCGTAGTTGCCAGACCCAATACCTTTAAGAACCCGTCCGTGGTGGATGCCGCAAATCACGCCGCCCGTCGTTGCTTCCTATTCCCCGCGCCATTATCCCGCCGTTTATTCCCACCAACGAGTTCGGCAGGTACGAGGTACTGCCAGGTCGGATAAAGTCCTGCCAGGCAAGGAAAGTGGTGGCGGCTTATCAGCTCGTGGGCAGGAGCCAGTCGTCCTGAGCTTGGGCTCAGCTGCCAACTTTTGCCGGCCTGAATCGCCAAACCCCATCTTTTTCCCTCCTTCCCTCGGTTTTAGTCGTCCTCGGGTCGTACGGCTCGGGTCTCTCGCCAGCTTTTGCTTGTCGAGCGGTTTTCCCCCTTCATTTATCCTCTTCACAGCCCATCGGCCTCTTCCCTGGCAAATTCCCGGCTGCATCCCCAAGTCTCAATCTGGCCATTTCCACCAAAAGGCCGTCAGCCAGCTGCTCCGAACTGCGGCCCTGTCGACTGCCAGCTTGCCTGGCCTTGGGTGACCTTCCATCGTCCGTGAATCACTGTCAATTGTTTTCCTGCCCGCCACTTGTCCAGCAGCTGCGGGAGCCGGCATCCCTCTTATTCACTGTCCCGGCAGAAGGCCGAAGGGGGTGAAAAAAAGTAAATCTGGCATCGAGTCGCACAAGGCTGGCTGCTTGTGTGCCATTTTCTTCTCCGTCCTTCTCTCTGGCTTTGCCTTGAACTTCACTCCTCCCCCAGACCTTTTCTTCAAATATTTCCCGTTTCTTCATCGTTTCATCATTTCATCGTGTCTCATCGTGTCAGGCATCATCGGTTCATTCTCATTCGGCGTATCGGCAGCCACGTATTGCCGTCACTTTTGTCCACTGCTTTCTGTTCTTGGCATCTGACCTGAGAGCGTCCTGTCGATGCTCGTCGCAGCTCCGCGTGTTTTACTTTAGAATCATTTCCCACCAATTCCCATTTCATCTTCTCCATTTGTGCAAAATAAATCGCAGCACCATGACTGGACAGGTAAGGAGATGTCAATCCATCACATTATTCTTTTAGCAGATCGAATGCTTATATTTTCCCACAGCTCGTGTTTCCGTGGGAATGCCGCGATAAAGAGGACCAGGCATGGGTTGCCTACAATTCTCCTCTGCGCCGGACTAACCAGATGCTCGTCGAAGAGAATATGAGACTCAAACGCATCCTTCGCGAAAATGGAATCTCTTGGTCCCCCTTGGCGCAGGCCCATTTGAATCAGAATGATCCCACAAGGCGCAAGACTCGATCATCCATTACCGGCCCCAATGAATTGGCTTCGCCATTCTTACCGACTGAAGTCCTCTTGCGTATTCTCAAGTTCGCCATGAAGAGCAAATATCCAATCATTGATCCACTGAGTGCCCTCACCGTCGAGAATCTAACTGAAGAAGAGAAGAAGAGAGGTAATCAGATTGCCATTCATTTTCTGGCAACGTGCAAAGCAATGCATGCCGAGGGCACTCGATTCCTTTGGGAATCCAACCATTTTGTCTTTACGACTCCCCAAGCTCTACGTAACTTCAGCGAGCTCAGCTTTCAATATCGGCACAAAATCTTGCATGTCAATCTCCGTATCATTGCCCGCTACTACGATGATCAGCGTCGTAGGCACAAGCTTGAACGCTACTATCACCCAGATCTGAAAAAGGACCAGCCTCTCAAGATCCACATGCGCCCGAAGGAATCTCCTCTTGTCCGTGGCGGCTTTCGCTGCTACACCTGGAACCAAGTGATTGATTTCCTCCTCGCTCTGCGTGCGCCATATGATCCGGCCTACAAGGACAAGAAGAACCCAAGACCAAGGCTTCTTCCATCGTTGTCGTCTCTACGACTTGACCTGGTGAACTTCTCAGATTCGCTGCTGCCATTCTCGGGATCCGAGCTTCACGAAGTAGCATCCCACGAACTGGGATGTACCCTGAATGAACTCCAGGTAACTGGAATGCCATTTGACGACGTTGGCATGAAGGCATCTGCTGAGTTGAGCGGTTTGGTCAAGGATGAAGGCCTCTACCTGGACGCATCCGCTGCTTTCATCGCCCACCCTAAAAATCTGCAGAGTCTCTCGGGAGATAACTGGTGTGCCCGAGTGATTAGGGCGTACAAGGACCTCAAGGACGAAATGGAGGAAGAAGGCCTTGGATTCGGCGAGGAAGACGATGAAGAAGTCAACGAGCACTTTCACCTACATTCGTTTGAAGGATACCACAAGGTAGGCACTCTGCCCGCTGCTCCCGCTGAGGAAGGTCATCCTCCATCGACTCGCGACGAGAAACGAGTCATCTGGAAGAAGGTCCCCGTCACCAGAGACTCAGACAAACGCATGTGGATCCAGTTCTCCCGAGTGAACGGATATGAGATTGAAGATTCGGTCTGGGACAGTGACGACGATAGGATCTGTCCATGCTGTGGAGATTCTCACCCTGGCTCGTCCATATTCGGATTCATGAGCGACTATGAGTGAATGGCTCACGCCTGTTTTTTCTTTGTTTTGTGCAGTGCCCACGTTATGATTTGAGATAATGAAGGAATTTACCGCGGCAGAGAGATGTTGCGTAGTATTATGTGCTTAGATACCCCCCCTGGTTGGCGGCCAAAAAGGAGCTCTGTACTTGATGGAAATAAATACAAGTGGGTTTAAACAGGAACAGGGACTAGTATGAGATTTGCAAAGCTATGAAATTAATTCCATGCGGCCGCTGCCTTGTTCATGCGTCAAGAATGATTCGAGATTTGGGACTGCATTCGTGGAATGACATGATGCTTTCGATTAACGAAAGGTTGAGTAGATTAGCGCGGAGTAGGAAGGCGTGTTTTTTTGGTCAAGAATAAGGCACCTCCAAAGCTGCCCAAAGCTTTCGCCTACAATCAGTTAGTGTCTTTGGTAGAATGACTCATGGAGACATGGATTATGTCAATAACCAAGTCGAGAATACAATCTGGTGCAGCAGAATTCCAATCTCATGGCAAGGTATGGAGTACTGGAGCAGCCCCAAAGGAGCTCATGCCAGTTGCAGGCGCTTCCGGACAGGGTATCAAGGTACTACTACAGGTACTCCTTAGGGGAACAGCGCACTACCAGGCACCTATTAACTTGGCACTATCGAAGGCACCACGCACCAAAAGGCACTACGAACCCTTTACTCCACCACCGCAGCACCCACTTGCTATCGCCATCTTCATCTTAGGTTACCATCGTTATATTAATCCTCCTTTCGCCAAAGAGAAATCTCTACTCCGAATAACTTCGCCATTTCTCCTTCCATTACTACCAACTGACGCACTCGTCATTCCTCCACCCCGCGCCTCGAGGCCTGGAAAGCCCTTCGCCAAGATCCTGGCCCATGCCGCAGGGCACCGCTCCAGCATGAGCATCCGCCATGCCCCTGCCAGCGCTGCTCTCCTCCAGCGATAGGTCGTCTTATTCCATCGCATTGTCTTCCAGCAAGGCGCGATCTGTCCCCGCGGTCGACGGCGACATTCCGCCCGAGTACATCCACGATGAGGCCCAGTTGCCATGCATCCCGCCCGAACGACCGGACCTGCGCGAGCTAAACTGCAGCCTCGAAGCCCTGGCGGCGGTGTTCCCTGATATTCAGATTGAAGTCTTCCGGGAGCTGCTCGGCAACTTTGACGGCGAGTCGAGACTGGCTCTGGTGGCCGATGCGCTGTTGAAGAGCCGTGCCGTATGGGTCAAAGGCCGGTGGAAGGTTGCCGGCCCTGAGAGCCATAATAGCATACAGCTTAGAAACGAAGAGAAAGCGGGAGCAGATGCCGATGCCGATGCCGATGGCGTTGGCGGCCAGCTCGTGCCGAGAGCAGAGATCTTCCGAAGCAGCGAGTACAAAAAGGCGGCTCAGACGCTTGCGTGGCAGGAGTTTAAAGGCTTGTCAAAGTCGACAATCAACGCAGTTCTCGCCGAGTCCAACTACTCGTACCTGGACGCCCGGAGGACCCTTGTGACGCTGTCATCCAAGTCATGGCGCTTCACCATTTCGTCGATATTTATGAGACGGAAGCCTGTGGCGACAAGCGAGGCAGACAACCACCCTCTTGTCCGGTGGCGTACGACCAGCCAAGGCACCAGCATACCCACGATACGGTCTACGGGGAACGCTGAGCTTGATCGAGAGCTGTACGATGCGCTTATCCGCCCGCTGAAAGTAAAGGACAGGGAAGAGCGGGAGGTCAAAGACCGCGCGACGGCCATGCTGCTGAACAGCGAGGAAGCCGAAAAAGCAGGCGCGATTCACGAGTGCACATGCTGCTTCACAACTGGCGCCTTTGAGGAGTTTACGCACTGCAACAAGGAGGCGCACATGATTTGCTTCCGGTGCGTCCAGCACTCCATCAAGGAGGCCGTCTTTGGCCAGGGCTGGCAGAGCAGCATCATCCCCGAGACGGGGACGCTGAGGTGCATGGCTGTCGGCCGTGACCAGTGCCCCGGCTATGTCTCGTCTGAGCATATGCGAAGGGCCATGTTGGAAGAGAAGAAGGGCGCCGAGATCTTGCATAAACTAGACCAGCGGCTTGCGGAGCACGCTTTGCTTGCCGCGAGGCTACCACTGGTACACTGTCCATTTTGCAACTACGCAGAGATTGATGACATCTACATGCCGTCTCAGAGGGCGAAGACGCGGGTTCGGATTTCCGGAGTTGTTCACTTATTGCTTCTTTTCTTTTGCTTCACCTGTGTGGCCCTCATCCTTCCCCTGGCCGTTCTGTCGTTGGCCGTCGTTTTGGCATTTTCTTCCTGGGGGCCGGTCTGGATGCGGATATCGACGGAATGGAAGCACGCCGTCAGCAGGCACTCCCGTCGGCGGCGCGGTCTCCAGTTTTCTTGTCAGAACCCCGAGTGCGGCCGAGTATCCTGCCTCTCGTGCAACAAAGTCTGGACGGACATTCACGTCTGCAACGAGTCGTCCCTCGTTGCGCTGAGGACGCAGGTTGAGCAGGCCATGAGCATGGCCATCAAACGGGTCTGCCCTCGGTGCAACACGTCGTTTGTCAAAAACGCAGGCTGCAACAAGCTCACCTGTCCCTGCGGATACAAGATGTGCTATGTATGCCGTGCTGACCTCACCGAGGAAGGGTATCGGCACTTTTGCGACCACTTCCGACCCGACGGCGACCCCCGACCATGCCTGGAGTGCGAGCGATGCAATCTGTGGGAGTCGGAAGACGTCGACCAGGTGCTTCAGGAGGCCCGTGAGGAGGCAGAGAAAAAGTGGAAAGACACGGAGAAGAGGGATCTTTCGGCACCTGAAAAGGCTTTTCTGGAGACGGGCATAGCGGCGCGGTCGACGGGCATGGGCAGCGTGGAGCAGATCCTGACGACAGGGCGCATGCCCTCGCTGGGAGAAGTTTTGGACATTATTGTCGAGACGATACTCGTGTGAGCGGATGTCGTTGCTTGTTGTCTTTGTCGGCATTACTAGAGGACTCTTGGATGCTCAGCCCATTGCTTTTCTAGCGCACTTATCTCTCTCTCTCCGTTTACCGCTTGTTTCAAAGAAACGTTGGGAAATCATTTTCGCGACGGCGTCATTACGGTTATCGAGATCAACCAGCCTGGTTCATTTATATTGCTTCTGGCAACACAACGCCTTCTTAGCCATACAGACGGCCTTTATTAAGAATGGGATTTCTAGTTTGTTGTTTCCCCATCTCCCCATCTTATTATTATATTTTCTCTTTTTTATCCTTGTCTTAACAAGAGCGTATTTATATGGATACCCAGTATTCATCGCGCATTCTACAAGTACTCTTATTTTTTTTTTTTTCACACTCTGCTCATTCAGAAGCAAATCAATCCCCCACCCCGATTTAGTATATGATTAAGGATCGATGGATGGCCTATTTCTCCTTTCTTTCTTGTTTGGCTTTTCTTTTTCTTTTTCTGTTTTCTTTGTTTATGTATTTTGTTTTTTTGTTTGATTTTGGGTCGGCTGGGAATTGCGTAATTGTCATGAGCATTTTTTTTGCAAAGGGAAGAAGGAGGAAGGACTGAGCGTAGTCGATTCAACTTTACGTAAAAGGGGCTGGATAAGCTTGAATGAAATGAATGGGATGGATAGATGGGATTGCTTTTGCTTTCTTTGGGTTGCAAACGTAGCGAGAACTGGAAATGAATTATTATTATTATTGATTGAATTGCATTCTGGCTTCGCCTGTGGGCATTACATGTAATACACATCATCCTGTGATTGCTCCCAACAATATAAAAGAATCATCAACACGTTAAACTAAACAACTCTCCTCATGCCAGTTCCGCCGCTGCCCCTGCAATAGCCATCTTGCCCGTCTCCTTGACCTTGCACTGGAAGACAACCTTGTTCCCGTCCCTCCACATCTCGGTGACAATTGTCTGCCCCGGAATCACCGGCCCGGCAAACCTCACCTTGATGTTGCGGAACGCGCCGAACCGGTCGTAGACAGCCTTGCCCGCAACGCCAAAGGTGCACAGGCCGTGCAGGATGGGTGCCTTGAAGCCGCCCATCTTGGCGAACCCGGGGTCGATGTGCAACGGGTTATAGTCGCCGCTCAGGCGATAAATAGCCGCCTGGTCCTCGCCCGTCTGCTCCTCGACGACGACATCCGGGGCTCGCTTGGGGGGCTCGTTGGGGGCCGTTGCGGCGCCGCGGTCCTGGCCCTTCTTCTGCCCGTCGAAGCCGCCCGCGCCGCGGAGGAAGACGGTCATCTCGTTGTAGAAGACTTCCTCGCCCGTCTCAGCGTTGACGGTGGTGATGCCCGTCTTGACGACGGAGGCGGTGCCCTTGTCGACAACCTCGAGGAGCTTGCCGCGCGAGACCAGTCGGCCCGAGGTGGGGAGCGGGAACTTGCGGATCTCGAGGTACTGCTCGCCGTGGAGGAGCATCATGGGCGAGAAGTTGGGCACGATGGCGTCATAGTCAAAGGGCATCTCAGCGGAGAAGGGAGGGATGACGCCAAAGGTGGGGAGGACCTGGAAGTCCTCGGAGCCCTCGCTGTTTCAAAAACATGTTAGATATGGCTCTTTCTATCTCTCATACATGGTAAGGGGGGTATATTTATGAACATCGTCCTGTGAAGGAGGTGTCTTCATAGAGATATTAGGGCAATCACGGCTTACAAGACGTATTTCAGCTCTTTCCTCTTGGCGCCAACACCAATGTTGTATAAGATAACATCACGGTCTGTAAAGCTGTATTCGGTAGGGCTGCCCTCCTTTGTGACAGCTTCAGCAATGGCGGCGAGATACTCATTGCCAGCGGCGGCAGATCCACCCTCGCTCTGGGAGCAGAAACACAAATTAGCACCGTCATTTTACTTTGAAAACGTGAAATATCGTTCTTGTGTCAATTTTTTTTTTTCATAACATTTCTTTCATCTCTAGGGACTATCCAATATGTACAAGGGTTTGATAGATGGTGGTGATACAAGTCTGCTTCCACATCTTGAGATGGTAGATGGAGAGAGACAGGAATAAAAAGAAAATATCATGTTTCGTGCAGGCCACGTTCTCATACCTTGTTCTCAATGTTGGCCATGATCTTCTCCAGGCCGTCCTGTGCCTTCTCGGGGTGGTCCGCACGACCATCCTCAAAGTTGATGATCTCATCCCAGTGCTTGAGAATCTCCTCGGGCACCAGAGGAACGTTTACGGGGAAGCCGTGGCCACCAGTTCGCTGCCATCGCGTCTTGCCGACCCAGCCGCTGCCGACCTCGTACAGGCCGCCAGTGGGGTTGGGGCACTTGTCACTGCTGAGGGCGAGGACAAGGGGAGCGATGTAGTCGGGCTTGAAGGCCTCGACCATCTCCTTGGGCATGATGGTGGCGGTCATGGCGGTGCCGGCGTTGGGAGCAATGGTGTTGACAAAGATGTTGTACTTGAAGCCCTCAAGAGCAAGGGCGCGGGAGAAACCAAGGATACCGCATTTCTATAGATTCAATACATGTTAGAAGAAAAGTTGTTGATATAGGGGGATACGAGAATAATCGTCTTACAGCAGCGGCATAGTTGGCTTGGCCAAAGTTGCCATAGATACCAGAGGTAGAAGTCGTGTTGATGACACGGCCGTACTTTTGCTTGAGGAAGTAAGGCCAAGCAGCCTTTGTGACCTTGTAAGTGCCGCGGAGGTGCACGTTCATGACGGAGTGCCACAGGTTGTCGTCCATGTTGGTGAAGGCCTTGTCGCGGAGGATACCAGCGTTGTTGACAACAATGTCAACACGGCCAAAGGCGTCAATGGCACCCTTGACGACGGCATCACCATCCTCGGCAGAGGCCTTGACGCCGACAGCCTTGCCGCCCAGCTTCTTGATCTCCTCAACGACGGTATCGGGGTTGACGAGGTCGTTGACGACAATGGAGGCGCCGTGCTTGGCAAAGGCCAGAGCATAGGCACGGCCAATACCGGCACCGGCACCAGTGATGAGGGCAACACGGCCAGTGAAGTCGAGCTTCTCACCCTTGTCGCTGGGGCCCATCTTCAATGAGTCCTCCAGGAGTGTGAGGAAGTCGTTGGGGCCAGTGGGATACTGGGGGTTGGAGAAGTCAACGACCTTGTTCCACTGCTTCAGGATGGCGCCGGGGGTGTATGAGTCGTCGGCCTTGAGGAGGAGACCGCTGGATCGCTCCCATCGCAGCTTGGCTACGTGGCCAGCGCCGGCCTCGAAGATGCTGCCGTTCTCGGTGTTGTTGGAATGGACCAGCACGGCAACGAGCGGCACAATCCACTCGGGACCGAGAGCCTTGAGGACATCGGGGGGCATGACGGTCTCGGTCATGCGGCTAGCAGCTGTTTGTCACCTCGAATTAGCAAACATGATCCGTCTCTCTCTTTGTCGTTTACATGTGCCTAGCTACATACCAATTGGGGCAATGACGTTGGAAAGAATGTTGTACTTGGCGCCCTCCTTGGCCAGCGTCTCGGTGAATCCAACCATGGCCAGCTTGGCGGCAGAGTAGTTGGTCTGGCCGAAGCTGCCAAACAGACCGGCAGCTGAGGCGGTGTTGATGACCCGGCCATACTTTTGCTTGCGGAAGTGAGGCCAGGCGGCGCGGGTGCACTTGTAGGCGCCCGTAACGTGCACCTTCATAATCAGGTCCCAGTCCTGGTCCTTGAGGTTCTTGAAGGCAATGTCGCGCAGGATGCCGGCATTGTTGATGAGGATGTCGATGCGGCCAAAGTTCTGGATGGCGGTCTCGATGATGCGGTCGCCGTTCTCGACGCTGTCGTAGTTGGCAACGGCCTTGCCGCCGGCCTTTTTGATCTCGTCGACGACGACATCAGCGGCCTGGAGGGTAAATTTGTTAGCTGGATGATCATGGCCATGGCAATTCAAGCTCCAGGAGGAGGAGCCATTGGCAAGCTGGCGAAGCTGCAGAGGGGACGTCTTTGGAGTAGCTATTCACCGACCTTTGTAGAGGTTCCCTCGCCCTTGAAAGAGCCGCCCAGGTCGTTGACGACGACGCTGGCACCTCGCGAGCCGAAGAAAGTGGCATAGGCCTTGCCCAGACCACCGCCGGCACCGGTGATGACAACCACCTGGCCGTCGTATCTCAACTGCTCAACCATGACGTCGGTGTTTGCCGTGTATGTGATGGTGACGTTTTATTCAAAGAACGTCAAGACAATCTCTGGAGAGCGCCAGAGAGGGAGAATGAAACAATGAATAGAAAAAACGGGTATCTAGATGTGCGCAGAGATTCAATCACGGGGGAAAGGGGGGGGAGGAAGAGAAGATGGGAAGAAGCAGAGGGAAAGGTGTCAAAGCTGTCGTCTTTTCTCTTTAAGAAAGCGCGGACGGACCGGGCTGTCGCAGCAAAAGCATCGATGCCTCGGCTGAGCTTCTGGCTGCGGGTACTTTGTACCGCCCTGTACCGCGCCTTGTACCGAGGGGGAGCAAAAAAAGGCCGGGGGAGCGCTAGGCTGGATGCGGAGAGGACGGAAGAGGGAGGCTTGTTCACATGCTTTTTTTGCTGACGGGAATTTTATGGTTTAACACGGAGAGAGATGGCAGTGTCACAGGAAGTCGGGAGATGCTGCTACTGGCTAGGCATTCACGTGTCGATGTCCGCAGTGGCTTTCGTGTTGTTGGATCTGCTCAAATATGCACTCTGTGGTCAAGGTACATTGCCGTGTCAAGTATTGCAGCATCAAGTACTGAGTATTACGGAGTATTACTACAGAGCACAGCGCTTATACTCCGAGCCGATGGACAACCAGAGTGCTGTTAGCTGTTACCAAGTACCTGTAAACACCACTCCACACCACTCCGCACCCCGTATTCTATATCCCGTCTACCTAGGCAGTACGGAGTAGCCTCTAGGGTATTATCGCTCTGGCTCGAATCATTCGTCTTTTTCCTTTACATGATAGATGCAATTATCCATCTGATCTCATCTTCTGCCTCTACTTATTATTATTCAATCTCACATTACCATAACCAATACCCTTCACCCCCCCACAAACCGCATCATTCCTCCTCCGTCTCCCTTCCCTCCAAATTCCCCCACAGTCCACTAATGCCAAATCTATCAACCGATCAATCAATCGCCGGCCCCGGAAACCGGCAGCCTGCCCATCCCCATGCAGAACCAAAAAAAACATGCACCTCATCTCACAAATCTCCAACGACCGATAGCGGGCTTCTAGAAAAAACCATCCCCCTCTCGTAGTTTTATATTCACACTCAATTTGTACAACGCATACAAAATATGGCAACCTCATTCGTAGACGACAAGTCACCGATATGCATCCCCTTTATTCTAAACCGCCTCAAGGTGCACCAGCAAGCCACCGCCGCCTCATCTCATACCAGCCCTGATCAACCACCGCCGCCTCTCATCATCGGCCTCAACGGCCTCCAGGGCGTCGGCAAATCCACTCTCGTCGTCCCTCTCGCCGAGGCTCTCAACCGCGAGGGCATCCCTACTCTTGTCTGTAGCATCGACGATTTTTATCTAACCCATGAAGACCAAGTAGCCCTCGCGAGGGAGAACCCCGATAATGCTCTGTGGCAAGTTCGCGGAGAACCAGGTACATGCCCACTCATCACCCACTTACACGCATCCCTTCACATATATATGTCATGACTTGTATATCCAAACACACTAAAACCCACCCTCACATCCTCCACTCTTCAGCCTCCAACTCCTCTCAAACAGCACTCCAACACACAGCTTACAAAATCCATCACAGGCACCCACGACATCCCCCTCCTAAAATCCGTCTTCTCCTCCCTCATCCACCACGCCTCAACCTCTCTCCCCCAATACGACAAGGCCCTCTTCTCCGGCCAAGGCGACCGCCTTCCCCCCTCCTTCTGGAAACCCGTCAACCACAGCAAGTCCTCTCCTCCTCTCCAAGTCGTCATCCTCGAGGGCTGGTGCGTCGGCTTCCGGCCCATATCCCCCGCGGCCGTAGCAGCAAAACACGCAGCTCCCAGCCGGACCCTCCACCAGCACCGCCTCGAGCACCTCCTGGCCGTAAACGAGAAGCTGGGAGAATACGACGAGGTGACCAACATGTTTGACGCGTTCCTCCACATTGACTCGGAAAACGTAGAGTACGTCTACGACTGGCGCCTGGAGCAGGAGGAGCACCTTCGCCTGACGAGGGGCGATCCCAACGCCGGCATGACAAAGGAGCAAGTCATCAAGTTTGTGGACGCCTATTACCCTGCCTATGAGCTTTACTCAGAGGGCCTCCGAAACGGTCTTTTGCCGGACAAGCCTGGGTCACAGCTGCGGATGATAGTTGGCCGCGACAGAAAAGTAAAGCAATCAGTTGAGATTTAGGCTCTATGACATCAAACAGTAAAGCGTGGAAGAGAGACAGACAGACAGATAAAGAGACATGGAGGGCATCAATCTTTACACAAGTGCTTCATTTAGCAACAGGTAGAATCTTAGATAGCGCAAGATGGGGGGGAATCTCAGCTAAGACCATTCCACTATATCCCACAACAATCTCTAGTTTCATCAAGTCATTACTCGTAGACGCCGATTGTTTTTTTCTTCGTTACAAGTAGTCAAGGCTTGAAGACGCTCCAGGCCACGACCAGCGCCACCCATCCCATCCATCAAGCCTGAGATGGAAAGTAGTAAAAAATAATAATAAAAAAAAAACAAGCAAACACAATACTCCTAACTCCAGCTTCAAAATGACGATGCCAGCAATGCAGTATGTTAATTAAAGTCAAATAGACCACCAACGTCACTCGACGGCTTGCCAGGTGCTCCTAGCCTTCGTTCGGAGTCACCACACGCTGGCCGTCTTGCTTCATCTTGGTCAGCTTTCGGTCAATCGCCTCTGTGTGCAATCGGACCGCTTCCTCACGAGAGGCTGCCTCGTGCTCAAACTCCTGTATCATTCGTCGCTTGTTACGCCTGGCTTCCCTCAATTTATACATGACATCGCCAAACCGGTCGGCGAACCAGTCGCCAGCCTCTTCCCAGTCGTCAACAGCCAAGTTTCTGAACATGAAGCGCTGCTCCTTCTCCGTCTGGTGTTGGTACTGCTCCAGCTTTGCGCTGAGGGTGCCCGCGCTGCCTCCTATGCCTATATGTGTTGTTGCCTTGGAGGGGTCAAAGTCGAATGGCTCTCTTTGGAGCTCCGTATAGCTCATGTTGCTTAGGGCCATGTCGTCGTAGTCGAGACTCTCCCTTCTGCGTTTCTTATCCTTTGGCAACGACGGCCGAAAAGGCGGCATGGCTGTGGCTATGGCGCTCTCAAAGGCAGCTCGCTGTGGCGACAAGAGGTGCCTCCTTACCCTTGGAGTTCCATGTGCGTCATCATGGCCACCAACGGTGGACGTACCGTCGTCTTGATCTCCGTTGTCCTCTCCGTCAGCTGCCTCTCCCCCCCCCCTCCTCATCCTCCTCTATCCCTGCCAGCTCCTGAAATCGAGCCATGGGGCGGGCATCCTCTTCTCTATTTCTCATCGGTCGACTTCTAGCTCCAAAGGCGGGAGACGCGCTCCTCTTTTCTCCGACCTCATACTCAACCTGCCTCGGCCTTGGCACATGTCGAACTTTAATCTCACGCAAAGGCAACGTGGGCTGTTTGTCTGGCGATGACTCGGGACGAGCATAGCTTGTCCGATAATTCGGTGCAGGTCGGCTGTATCCATTGACGGCGCCTCTATGAAAGCCGTCGTTCATATAGGAGAGGTTATGGTGCCTGGCACCTGTGACCACCTTCATGCGAAGATCCTCCCCAAGCTGAAAAGTGGGAACGTTACTCAGGTAAGGTCTCTGGTCGAAGTTGTAGCGAGGGGCAGCTCTAGTGATGGCGGCGGCAGGGACGATGGTGTTCTTCTTCTCCGGCATTGGTTCGGGTTCGGGTTCGGCTTCCGATGGTTCATACAGCGGCGTGGTTAGGCTCGAATTCATAAAGCTGTCGCCCAACTGGGACCCCGTAAATATGTCGATATGGCGATGTTGACTGGCTGGAGACTGCGAGTGAGATCGCTGCACCGACTCGGCCGGCGGCTGGCTAAATCTCCGCTGATGTATAGTAGGCTGGCGAACATTTCCGCCTGGCACGGGCATTCGAGCGCTGTCTGCCAACTCTCTTCGTTCTGCTGCAGATGTGAGGGCCGGAGCAGGGCTCTGGTAGCGCTCTGGCTCGCGGCCTTGCTGTGCTGCTGCGTTGAAATTGCCATTTGTGCTGGCGCTGGCATTGGCATTGGAGGTCGTGTTGGTGTTTACTTTCGGTTTGGCTTCATTCTCAGACTTGAGGCGTGCGAACATCTGCAGCCGACTCGATCGCTCCTTCAACGACGCCGGCATCATGGCTGATTTTTCTTCGTTCGGGCGGGAGCGCCGAACCAAGTGACCCGCAGGTTCAGCTCTTTGTGTCGGCGTGGTGAATTGGAATCGCTCGAAATCGTCGGGGAAAAGACTCGTGTCGATGGAGCTTGTGAAAATGAAGAAATAATGGATTCGTTATTGCAAGGAACGCGATGAAGAGGAGTTGAGTCGGTGGCCTGCTTGCGCTTGCAAAGGAAGGCTCGAGCGGTGACAGTGCCAATGCGAGCTCTAAAGAAAAAAAAAAAGGTAAATAAATAAAGAAAATACCAGGTACTAGTAGTACTTTGGTAGGATTGCCAAATGAAAAGAAGAGGAAAAAGGGTGAAGTAAGAGAGAGAGACAGAGAGAGAAGAGAAAAAAATAAACTGCAATTCTTCAGCCAGCCCGAAAGAAACGCAACGCCCAGTAATGTTGTATCTCGGGTCGAGGCAAGATCAAGCGCTGTCGACGAAGCTGTTTTGAAACACGGCGCCTAAGAGGCCGCGGCCAGCTCACCTCAGGGCTCCCACTCCCGCTATGCCCATCATAACAGCGCCGTAGCTTCGCGCGTCTGCAGCAGGCACAAGAACAGGCGCGCGCCGTCAGGTGACGTGTTTAATGGGTCGGGCAGGTACTTGAGGTTGGTACTTGAGGTTGGTACTTGAGGTACGTACTCTGTATAAAAAGAGGCGAGAAATTGAGAGAAGCGGAGGAACCGGGTCCAACGCCACCAGACATGCCCAGTAATCCCAGCCATTTCTCGGCAGTGTCTTCTAGTCAATGATGCAGTAATTACTAGTGCAACTTCGTACTGCTCCATAGGAGCTTCGTATTGCCCGAGGTCCTCAGTACTCCTTGCCTTACCTGAGGGTGGATGGTATGAAAGGTTAGGAGGTAGCAAATGTGCCCTGCGTAGGAGCCTGCGTGTTTTAACAATGCGCCCACAAAACAAGGTACCCCAATACCTTGATGGATATGGCTTGAGCAAGTCTCCCATTGTTCCAAGGGAAGCGCAGCTCCCTACTCCATTAGTGCTTGTATTCGGTACTCGGAACGCTGCAATCGCCCCCGTAGCATCTGCGGTAGCATCTACTACCCTCAGTTCGCCTTGCTTTTTTAGCAGCGGCGCCTCTCTTCTTTTATTCCTCCCTGCTATGGAGCACTGCCGGCTCAGCTGCGCGGCAGGTCTCAGCTCTTCCAAGGATCATGGATGTCTTTTTTAAGCTCCAGGTCGTTCACGCAGCTTCGATTCCCAGTTTTCGGCCAGCTCAAGGTCCCCTGGCTCGCAGTCGCAGCTCTCCACTGCCTGAGGCTTGGCAGACGTGCCCTCGTGCAGGCCTTTACCAGATTCTGCCTTAAAGCGTGTGACCATCGGCTCAGCGTCTCTCCAGCCTCTCGACTCACCTCGTGCTTCCACTTTCCTCCAAAGCATCACACCCATTCACCCGACATGCTTCTCTAGCCTTTGTTTCCCTATACAAGGCGGCGCCTCCGTGACACGAATTGCCTGTGTATTTATTTTCTCGAGTCCGTTGAGAGTGTGCGCCGCCCTTGACTTGCCTCACTTATACGAGCATTGAATATTTCTTATCCACATACAAAAATTTGGGAGCTACTGGCGTAATGACGTCTTCGACGACGCCGCCCCAGACAGAGGCCGGGCAGTCGTCCTCATCCCGATCGCCCACCTCAACCCGGCCGCTGAGCACTTCGACCGACTCTTCGAATCCTCGCCTGCGGACTGCGAGAACATTGCCTCGTAAGGATATCCAAACAGACCTGCCGGCAGCTCCGGGCTCCAAACAATGAATGCTAATATGCTCTCGCGAATCTTGTTACAGCTTGGGTTGTTACCCACAACGAGCGATATGGGCCCATCACCGAAGAGCAACTGCGGTTGCTGAACCCTCCTCAGCCTTCTACCGCGCCGCAGCGCAATGCCAATCCTCAGCCACCTCAGCGACGAGTTTCAAAAGATGGATTCGTCTCTTGGGATGACCCTAAGTTGGGCCCTCCCCAGAATGAGCGCGGCCGGATACCGCACTTCTTCAAATACGGACGAGCATCGGCACGGGGGAGGAAATGGGATCACCTTCGATCTGCCGAGCCTGTCATCGTCTCTTCTCACCCCTCGGCGTTTAGACAGCCGCCCATCTCATGGCAGGAATTCATACGGTCGTCAGCATGGGGGCGCCCGCGCAACGAACTCAGCGAAATAATCGACATTGAAGCCCTCAATCAGCTGCAGCCTACCTTCAATAAGGAAGTTGAGATGCCTTTGCACCCATCGGACCACAAGCACGACCGACGGCGCAAGTCCGCCTTCTCCAAGCGCGTGTGGAACCGCTTCATGCGCAGCACTCTTTCTCCCTTGCTCTTCCGACTGGCCGTCATCATCATGTCCATTGCAGCCTTGGCAATTGCTGCAAGGATGTTTGAGCTGGAAGACCAGGTGCTGGGTGAGAGTGCGGAGCGGACGCAAGCCATCTTTGCCGTTGCGGTAGACTGCGTAGCAATTCCCTTCAATGGATACATGATATGGGACGAATACACAGGAAAGCCGCTCGGTCTGCGCTCTGCCGTTTCGAAAATGTCTCTCATCTTGCTCGATCTCTTCTTCATCATCTTCAAGTCGGCAGGCACAGCTCTTGCCTTTGAGCATGTCGTATATCATACATTTGGCGACGGCCCCGTGCGAGAGCTGGCCAAGGCACTCGCATCCTTCATGCTTCTTGGCCTCCTTGCTTGGACGGTAAATTTTACAGTCAACATTTTCCGGGTGGTAGAACGGTTAGGGGGTGGCGAGGACGAGCATGTGTGAGAGAGCCAAATATTGAACTACTACCCAACAGCGTGAATTTTTTTTTTTTCATACAAAATTGGGGGGGCCACCCTTTTGAGCGCTTTTTATTGTCAGGGATTTGTATGGCGTTAAGTGACGGATTAACACGCATCACGAAATGAATGAAGTCAATGAATGGTTCAGCGCTCCGTTTGTTATAAGAACGGATGACTACACATACTACTAATAACTGTATATAACCTCGGCTAGTACTATATATGTACATGAGAAGGAAAACTTAATATACCCCGTTTCCACTATTTTGCTGGATTCACAGCAATGTAGACTTGACTTTTGTTGCAGTGTAGATCTGGTTAAGAATGCTCTGCTTTTGATTGTCATGCGTGCTGTGTTTGTCGAGACTAAAAGCAAACAGCAACTACACAAAAATATTAATTCACATTTTATTCTTTTAATCTCATCTGCTAAATAATAGAGAAAAAAAAAAACAATTCACCAACATCCAGGCAGCCTCAACAGGCACAAAAGCATTGCCTTATTGGTCCAACCTCTCAGCGCCAGAAGGCGGTTGCTCAAGGCAGAAACCGGCGCTAAGCCCCTTGTAGCTCCCCAGGAGCCTTGCCTCAGCAGCACCAGCACTAAGCAGACCAGCTTTGGGTTTGACTGCCTGATCCCTCATCATTACGTCTTTTGGCTACTCCTCGGAGCCTCCCTTCTCCTTCATCGTCTCCCCTTACTCTTTTCTTCCTTCTTCCTCTTCTTCTTCTTCTTCTTTTTTTCTCGCCATCTCTTCGTGGAGAGCTGCTCGGGGAGAGACGGACGCCGTTTGTTTGTCCCTCTTCTTTATTTCCTCGCGTCGAGCTGTGATTTGCTTCTAATCATCGAATCCGACCCACTGCCTATCCGGCTGGTGAGGCGTTGAGCATCACCGCTGACTTCCGTCGCCTGAAGGCCTTCTTCCGAAGTTCCTTGCAAGCCCGCCGCCTCACAGACGTACCAACGGCACCCTCCTTCGTAGACGACGCACGGCCTGCCTCTCCTTTCTCCCCAGCTCTTCTTTTTCCAGAATTCTGAGCCAAAGAGTCGATCCCTCTGCTGCTTACATCGTCGGCCAGTCCGCCCACGCGAGCCGCAGGAGCATCACTCTTCACCCCGCCTTCCGCCCTCTCGACCGTGCCGCCTCTGCCCTCTCCACACGCTTCATGATGGTGGCCAGAATGGGAATGCCTCCGGTTCCGAACCGGGAGGACATCAAAGCAACGTGAGTCTGCAACTGATGGGCCGCGATGCAAACCTCCGGCAAGTCACTGACAGGCCCCTGCAGATGGAAGTACCTCGAGGATGGCATCACCCGCATCATGGAAGATCTCGAGCAGGGCATGGACATGCAAATGTACATGGGAGTCTACACGTACGTTGCGCCTTGGATTTTTCTCCTCCTCCTCCCCTCCCAGGTCCTCGCACGCTCAGACCTGATTGCTCACGCTGTCATAGCGCCGTCCATAATTTCTGCACGTCACAGAAGGCCGTTGGTTTGAGTGGCCCCAGCATGACGACAAGTCATCGTGGAGGTTCGTCTGCATTTTCGATCCTTGTCCAGGTCAAATGAAAACACCCGCTAACTAGTTTGCCTCTTGTTCTTATTTTCGCCGAATAGCTCATTTGTTGGGCGAAGATCTCTACAACCACCTGATCAAATACCTCCAGCGTCATTTGGGTGATCTGGTTCAATCGTCCAAATCGCACACAGACGAGGCCCTGCTTACCTACTACATCAAAGAATGGAACCGATATACCGTTGCCGCTAAATATATCCACCACCTGTTTCAGTATCTTAATAGGCACTGGGTCAAGCGGGAGATTGACGAGGGCAAGAAGAATATATACGATGTCTATACTCTCCACCTCGTTCAGTGGCGGAAGGTGCTGTTTGAGCAGGTATCAGAAAAGGTCATGGATGCCGTCCTCAAGCTGGTGGAGAAGCAGAGGAACGGCGAGACCATTGAGTACGGCCAGATCAAACAGGTCGTCGACTCGTTCGTGTCCCTTGGGCTGGACGAGGCCGACCCGTCCAAGTCGACGCTCGATGTCTATCGCTATCACTTTGAACGCCCCTTCTTGGCCGCAACCAAGGAGTTCTACCAAGCCGAGTCCAAGCAGTTTGTCTCCGAGAACAGCGTTGTTGAGTATATGAAGAAGGCAGAGGCGCGGCTGGCTGAGGAGGAAGAGCGTGTCAACATGTACCTGCACCAGGATATTGCGCTCCCCCTGAAGCGATGCTGTAACCAAGCTCTCATTGCCGACCATTCTGCCCTGCTCAGAGAGGAGTTCCAGGTGCTGCTGGATAACGACCGGGAAGAAGACATGGCCAGGATGTATAACCTGCTATCTCGCATCCCCGACGGACTAGATCCACTGCGCACCAGATTCGAGACCCACGTCAGGAAGGCGGGATTGTCCGCCGTTCAAAAGGTGCAATCGTCAGAGGGAGACAAGCTAGAACCCAAAGTCTACGTCGATGCCCTTCTTGAAATCCACACCCAGTACCAAGGCTTGGTCAAGAGAGCCTTTACTGACGAGCCCGAATTCACGCGATCTCTGGATAACGCTTGCCGCGAATTCGTCAATCGGAATGAGGTGTGCAAGTCTGGATCTAACAAGTCACCGGAGCTGTTGGCCAAGTACACAGACGTCCTCTTGCGGAAGAGCACGACGAGCATCGAAGAGGCCGATCTGGAGCGAACTCTGTCCCAAATCATGACCGTCTTCAAGTACATTGAGGATAAGGATGTCTTCCAAAAGTTCTATTCCCGCATGCTGGCCAGGAGACTGGTGCACAGCAACTCCTCCTCAGATGACGCCGAGACGAGCATGATCAGCAAGCTCAAGGAGGCCTGTGGATTCGAGTACACCAACAAGCTTCAGCGCATGTTCCAGGACATGCAGATCTCAAAGGATCTCAACAAGGAGTTCCGCGATCATCTAGAAACCGTCGGCAACGCCAAGGCCGTCGACTCTACCTTTTCCATCCTGGGCACAGGGTTCTGGCCGCTGACGCCACCGAGCACTCACTTTGACCCGCCTCCGGAGATCGCCACGGAGATTGAGCGATTCGTTCGGTTCTACAAGCACAAGCACGACGGCCGCAAGCTGACCTGGCTGTGGCACCTGTGCAAGGGCGAGATCAAGGCCGGCTACTGCAAGAACAGCAAGACGCCTTACACTTTCCAGGTTTCAATCTACCAAATGTCCATTCTCCTCTTGTTTAACGAGAAGGACACATACACGTACGACGATATTTCGAGCGCCACGCAGCTGAGCTCTGAGGTGCTCGACCAGGCGCTAGCCGTGATCCTCAAGGCAAAGGTGCTGCTGATGGACGGCGGCGACAAGCCCGGACCAGGCAAGGCATTCCGCCTCAACTACGATTTCAAGAGCAAAAAGATCAGGGTGAATCTTAACCTTGGTGGAATCAAGGAGGCGAAGCAAGAGGAGGTTGAGACCAACAAGACTATCGAGGAGGACCGCAAATTAGTCTTGCAGGTAAGTTTTGAAATCACCCAGCAAACGTCTCCACAAAGACCATGGCCAAAAAAATGCTAATTACCATTCAACAGTCCGCAATTGTTCGTATCATGAAGGCGCGAAAGAAGATGAAGCACACGCAGCTTGTGAGCGAGACCATTAACCAAATCCGCTCTCGTTTTGTCCCCAAGGTCGGCGACATTAAAAAGTGCATAGAGATTCTCCTAGACAAGGAGTATCTAGAGCGTCTGGACGACGATGAATTGGGCTACTTAGCATAAAATATTTTTTTTTAATCTCCGGTAGAATTTACGGAGTTTTGTCAACAAGCATTCTTGTCTTGTTTCCTATCGTCGCTGTTCCCCCCACTCCCTTATACAGGAATGTCTTTCCAAACAGCTTCCCGCAATCGGTTATTTTATCATCCGTAGATTCAGGTCGTCTTGGGATTTGGGATTAGCAGGTGTGGGCATGGTTGGTCCTATTTTTTTTCTCTCTTTCCCCTTACATACTCTATTTCATAATGGCAATATGCCTTGGTAGCGAAACAGAGAATATGCAGCCTAGACTCTGGTCTTTCAGATGTGGGATTTCGGATGATGCCCTAGTGTCATGGAGTTTATGAACACTGAGATGTGTTTTGCGTGCCTTTGATGGCTGATGCTTGTTCTCTTGTGATTTTGCTTGTAGGTCGATGTATGCTGTGTGAAGTCTAGAAGGAGTACATGGTTAAATACGACCATGTTTTTCCAAGTTGTAATGAATAGATGCAATATGAGGTGAGGTATACTTGGTAGGCCCAACTACAAGATGAGTTGAATCAATGAATTTCATCTCATAGGTATTCAATCAACAATATCTATCAAAAAAAAAAAAAAAGCAAAGGAGCTGATTACCCTATATGTCCATCTCATACACGTACATATATAAAAATATCCAATTCTCTTTTACTGCTAGATACTTTGATTTTTTTGCCCAAGCAAAAGTTCATTTCATTCCCATTTCCCATTACCGCCCCATACATACATACTTTGTTACCACAAAAAAAAAAAGAAAGGACAAGACAAAAGGAAGAGGGCATCCGCTTCGGTCTTGTCATTGAGACGCTTGTGCTCGTGCTTTGTATTTGGTTCTTTTAGCAGGTATTTTTCTTGTTTCCCAAGTGCTGTCCATCCCAATCATTCATTCATCGTGTCCTGTTTCTCCCAAGTCTTTTTTCTTTTTCTCTTGTCCAACACAATTCGTTCCTTCATATATCGCTATATCTCTATTTGTCCAATTCATATTCCCTTCGTCGTCGTCGTCGTAGTATAAAAAAAAGAACACACCAGTCGCCTTAGTCGGCGCTCTTGGTCCCGCCATTGCCGACCAGAGTCTCTTGATGGAAGCCATCGTCATAATCCCTGGGGTACTGCGTCAAGGGGGCCGACGCATCGGCGTTGGAAGATGCCGTGCCGGACCGGTCACTGTCCGCGGCGGAGAGGATGCTCTCGCTGAAGCTCTCCTGCGTCATCGGCCTGTAGGCTTCCGTCGAGGTGCCCCGCGAGCCCAGCATGCTGACGAACTGGTAGTCTCTCTCGATGGGGCTCGTTGGCATCGAGGCCGTTTGATCAGCGGCCTTCTTCTTGCCCCAGCTCGCGCCCCATCCGCCATTCTTGCGCTTCTCGCCGGCCCACGACGCCCAGCTGGCCATGTAAGCGCTGGCCCTGCTGCCTACGGTTGGTGTATCTGGTGGTTTGGCTGTGTCTACGTTGATGCCGCTGCCATTGCTGTTTCTCTTGCTGTCACCGTTGCCATTGGCCTCAGTGAGCCTGACTGTCTCTTCTGGACGACGGCGTTGTGTCTCGCGCAGCTGTTCCATGTCGTTGTACAGCCTGTTGAGCATTGTCGATGCCTTCTCTCGACCGGCGGCAAAATTACGCCCGAGGATGTCGCGGCCCTGGGCAAAACGCTCATCGAGATGAAGCTCCTTCACCTGCTCCGCAATGCGCCTCTGGACGTCTTCGATGGAAAGACCGCCGGCACAAGGATGCTTTGGTTCGGAGACGGCAAAAAGGTTTGTGTCGGTGTGTGCGTCCCACATGCGGTAGTTTTCGGTGCGCATCCACGCCTCAACCCAGTCAAGGCCAAAGTCGACAGCGGGATCGCTCTCCGCCGTGTTGCGAACGGCGGCAGCGTTGGAGGTGAGATAGTTGTGGAACTTGACTGAGGAGATGAGTCCAATGATGTAGGATTCGAACTGGGCTCTAATGTACTCTTCGCTCCCCGCATACTGCATCGTCTTGGGTATGCTGGGATTGGACTCGTCCCAAGTGTCGTTGACCTCCTGAGTCAAAAAGTCGATCCACCTCCTGTCTGCCGCAGTCAACGACAATGCCGTTCTCAAAGAAGGTGACGTGATGTTGATGGTGTTGTCGTCGAGGTTAATGATGATGTCGCTGTAGCGGTCCTTTTGCTGGAGAAGCAGGGAGTTGGTGCTGCCAACCAGGTATGATTTGGTGCCGACGTCGGCTAGCAGATCGAGCTGCTGTAGCGGAGTATAGGGGCCAAAGATGCTTCCCTAAGTGGTTTGCATGTGAGAAACAACATTCTTCTGAGGACTTGTACAGCAGGATATCAAATGATAACAAACATACTTTACCAAATATCTGTAACGGAAGCCCCATAAAGGTCAGGAGCGAGTTGCGATTACTACTCTGCAAACTCGTCGGCTGAGCGAGCTTCTTTTCATGGTTGTTCAGCTCGGGATCCGCGCAATCTTGGAGGTTACGAATGAGTCCGGGTATCAATGAAATGAGGGAAAATTGGACCATGCATAACCGATCGCATCGCGATCCGAAGAAGAGCATCTACGTTGATTATTTAGCAAGTCTGTTGTTGTCTCACAAAAGCCAGCAATATTTTTTTTTTTGAGTGGCCCAACTAACCTTGGGTTGCAAAAGACAACATTTGAGCAGCACTAATGCTTGCCACTTGAATTCGTGGATGAGCTCGCGCAGACTCATGCCCAGGTACTGGTCCCGTTGTGCCTCCTCTTGCAGAATGCCTCGGGCTTTTTCATCCGCGAGGCTGTCCTGGAACCTCCGCAGAATCTCGACATCTGTAAACTCGCGCTGGGCAAACCATGCTTGTGTAACTACGCTGAGGCGCTGTCTCAGCATGCCAAAGAACTGGGGGCTGTCGGCGATGACGACAACCGCTTTCTGCACGGTTGAGCGAGTTACATCGGCAGGCCGGTTGATGAGTTGGGTGGAATCGAGCTGGCGAGTGCATGATATGCCGAAGAGAGAGGTTGCCGGTCCCTCTGCCGACTCGGGTCGCAGCAAGGTGAAGTAGGAAAAGTCTTCTTCAGAGCTATCGGGAACTGAAAGTCAACAAATCGTCTCGCCGAGAGGGAGAAGGGTTTGACAACGTACGCATGCGCTCCATCGCTCAGCGCCATGAACGGCAGCAGAGTCCATCCATACTTGGCCGCCGGATCAACACCTTCCTCGGCTCCAAACCAGCTCTCAACCTCAGGACCCCGCGCATGATGGAAGCCGACGACGGTCACCAGCGGCGTAAAGCCAGGCACAGACGGGGTTGTGGGTATCGTAGGGGTGATTGGTGACAAGACACTCTTGAACTCGATCCCATTGGGCGGGACCTTGATTCTTTCGGTGCTCATGTTTCCGTCTCTATCGTTTGCGCGCGTGCTGGTGTGACGCAGGCCCGGCCAAGAAGAATATCCTGCAGCTCAGCGCCGCTATGGCGATGCCATGCGCTTCCGGCAAGCTCAGTCACCGACACGGGGCTCGGTCGTGTCTTTCGAGCTTCGGGAAAGTCGGCCGTATCGCAGTCGTCGTCCGGGTGGTTCGATGGAGGAGCGGTGGCGGGCAGAGAATATGGGTCCTGAAGCTATCTGGCACAGCAAGTCGGTGTGGCGAAAAGGCGGGATTCGAGATTGACACAGGCTGGAGTCGTCAGCCGTTCGCAACTTCAGACTTGGTTCGGTGATTCCTCAGTCGCCACGACGGAAACCTGGTGCAAAGGACAGGATCAATTCGCCTTGGACGCGGAGTCCAGGGGGGGCCAAAATGGTCGCTCGCGTCCGTCTTCCTGCAAGGTGAATTGGCAATGGCGGGGGATCCCTGGCAGCCTCAAGGCCGGACAAGGGTGAGCGACGGAGAAGAAGAAGAAGATCTCTGGACCGATGCTGGGATCAATTCAGTTTAGGCTAGAGGAAGCGGGTGAGTTTTCCTAGAGAGAGGCAAGAAAGGTGATTGAGAAGATAGTAGTGACTTGACTGCTGGCCGTATATATGCAGTTTGCTCTGTTGTGAAGCCACAGCCACCAAGCTTCTAGTAGTAGCTGGCCGATGTGGTTGGTGAGACTGAAGCGCTGACAGGAGCGGTATGGCCCGCCATACAAAGTGCAGGGCAAAGACGATCTGCTGGAGCTTGCGCCTGTTCTTTTTTTTTCTTTTTCGTAGCGGCCCACTGCTGAAGAAAAACCAGCGGCGCGGCAAACTTAATTGCCGAGCGTTGGGAACTGCCTACTAGGGTAATGTAGGTGTTTGATGATGATATTTTGAATCTGACTGCATAAAGTAAATCTGGAAAAGGCATAACATAAACGTCGCCTTGCCCTGCGAATAGATGCATCACAACATCACGTGCGGAAAGTACTGCTACTACTATGACTGCTAAGGCAGGGCAGAAATATCGAACTACTACACCTTACATGCAAGCATGAACCCAAGAAAGGCAATAGGTTAGAGGTGGTTACGCATCAATCGCTGACATGTTTTCTTTCTTGTGATGACGGTCTTGTGAACCACCATGATATCAGAACTGCCACAGCCACTCGAGACATCGTCACCGATCCATCTCCGAGCCCTGTCAGCTGCTGCAAGTTAAACCCAAGAACCCCCAGATAGAGAAACATAAAGGTAAAAAAAATTCTCTTACAGGCCGACAGGATTCCACGTCAACAACCTCCCTCCCTCGCTTCCCAACCCCCAAAGCCTTTTTTTTTCTCCCTCTGCACGATCTTCTTGGCTGCAGCCTGTGCAGGGGTCTGCCGGCGAATGACGAGCCCTGATGCTGGTCTGCCAGCGTGTCTTGCATTGCATCGTTTCTGACGCCACTGCCGAGGCGATATTTTTTTCTTCTTTCTTCTTCCTTTCTTCTTTGTCATTCTCTTGCTTTCCTTTTTGCCAATTTGTCATTTCTCTTTTTAGCTTTTGTTGGCATTGGCCTGTTGTGATTAGTTGCAGCGGAGTTTTAACGGGGCCGCGTGACGATGATACAAACGATTGATATCATAATAGCACTATAGACCGGTGTGCCTCAGTTAAGCTTCCATGCGACATCAAAGCACTTGAGATGTATCCCTGTAGAGCAGCCTGCTGCATAGGTAAGACGTAAGAAAGAAAGGAAAAGCCCTGCCCATGCCCTATAACCAGCTTGTATTTGTCTGTCCCGACATCGCGGATCCGATCGGTGACCTAGATGGTTCTTTTGAAACCCCAAGAAATCTTGTCCACAAGGTGCAACATTCCTCTTTTGGAACAGCTTGGACGGGGACAATCCAAGACAAGAGAAAAAAGTCACTTGATTCAGCATATTGTCGACAAAAAATGTGTCACAGCTCAGAGCCCATGTAACATGAGCGTGCATTGCTCCCGAGACGATGATGTAACCAAGCCACCCCGTGGTTTTCTCCGCCTCCAATCCCAATGAAACAAACAGCCGAATAGCCACATATAACAGAGACAAAAAAAAAAAAAAGCCTCAGATCATCGTGTAGAAAATGTAACCGTGAGTGAACGGAGCAATCAACATGAACATTTCCTCTCACGCACTCAATACAAAACAGAGACACAGAAACGTACATATCCTTCCGCGCCTTGTTTGCTGCCCCGGAAGGATGCAGGCATGAACCCCTCGCCTCGTCTGATATGATAGGGCGCATGCCAGGTTGAAAGCTCGGATCAAGTACATGGTCCCTACAATTGACGTAGCACATCAGTTATTGGTAAAAAGGCGGAAAATGGAAAAAAACTTCTACATAATGCCCAACATATAACGGCCTCGCACAGACTTGAAACAAAAATCCAGGACACGGGCACGGCAGCAAACAGAGCTTCCCATTGCTGATGAAACTGCACCTAACCACGAAAAGAATGAACAATGTCCCCAAAAGCAGAGAGAACTGGCGAAGCGACCCTGTCGCCTCGCGTGGATAAACTCCGCGTTGCTCTTCCGGTATGAGAAGGAAAATATGGAGTAAAGTTGCTATGAATAGCCTCCCCCAACTCCATAGGAAATTACTCCATAGCACGCGGAATACTATTAGTCCGTATGAAGTACTCTGTACTCAATACGTACGTGGTAATAGGATGTTTTATAGGTACGTAAACTTTGTTGCCTACGTCTGCAGATATCAGATGTGATAGCACTATTCGAGATGCTCTCCTTAATTGCGCAAAGCCATTTCAGCTTGTGAATTTGACACGTGCAAGCATTGGAAGGGGGCCATGCCCTTCCAACTTAGCCGCCGTGCCGCATTAACTCATCATATCCCAATTGATAAGTACGTGGCAATACGCTTTTCTAAACTCTCTAGAGTGGGCATCTCCTTAGGACACACCCTCCTAATTTCAAGCCAACATGACTGGAATGAAACGACTCCCCAGGACGCAGGAACTCGATAAGGCTATGAGAGGCATCCCGGCAATGTGGGAAGGGGTGGCGAAAGGTGGAGGAAGCTTGGGTGAATTACGGAGTAGAAAGTGCCCACTTGAATCGATTTTGAGCTCATGCAAGATGACCCGTGCGCAGAAAAGGGAATCCCTCTCAAGCTGAATACTACTGGGAGCAAACAATCGTGTGTGTGGTACATCGATAGCTAATTGAGCCACATGGTGCTGCCCTGTTTGGAAATTGAGCGATGCGATGAGATGCTATGCGTTACGCATCACCGACTCTCCGAATTCCCGATCTGCTACCCAGAACGAGAAAGTTTTTCTCTTCTCAGCATAGAGTAGTACATAGAACTACTGCTCCGTAGTACTAGCACTAATAAGGGGTTCCGTCCCTATCCGTGTACTCCGTATTTTAGTCTTATTATTGTCGTCGCTATTAAAGACAGCCGTTGGTGCTATTTAATCTTGGAGGCCCTGCCTAGCGAGTAAGAGCTCTTCATCCGCGGTGATACTAACCCACGGCCCAGCGGAGGCCAAGCAGCAAACTGCCGCTAAAACAAGAAGCCGGACATGAAGCCAAGGCGACTCGGCTGGTGATAAGCCATCGGCTGCATGTTTGCGACATGCCAATATGGAGCGCCGGCAGGGTTATCTGAGACCTTTTCGAACTAGCAAACGCCGCTCATTTTGGAGCCCAGCGGCAATTCTGGAACGCTTCCACACTCTCACGCAGCAAATGGCTGACTGGATACGCTCCTTGGCTGTCCCCCCCCCTTCGAGCTTGGGGTCAGAGAGGAGTGGGAGCCAAAAAGGTGGCTTTGTTGAGGGATTTGCCGGCTCCATCTGCTCGTGGGTGATAATGCTTTACTCCGTTAGCCAGTCTCCACATGCTCGTGCAATCGTTTAGAAGACGTGAAGTTATTGGGCCCAGCAGTTCTGATGAACGCCTCGTTTCTCCCTCGCCTTGGTATTGTCTCAAGGGAGGGGAGTTTTTTTTTGCCAGCCGAGCAGACGCGGATAGTGGGAAAGGCTGAGATTGCTGAACCATGGCCACCTGAATCCTCCCATTGCCATTGGCCAATCTAGACCGGGTGAACGCTAGGAGAGGGAGCTTGTGTGAAGGTGAGGGAGGCGTCTAGAGGGCCGTCACATCGTGCCTCATGTGCTCCATGTGCTCCATGTTGGTGGATGGTCGAATCTGGTTGGAGAGAGCAGATGATTATGGAAGAACCACGTGTGTTCCCTGTCGGGCTATGCTGGATCCAGGGGCTCCCCTGGGGGTTGCTTCTTCGGAGCTCCAGAACAAGCCACCAAGTTCGATCCGACAGCGTCGTACCACAGCCGTGCTGGTCCTAGTTGGTGACCATGGCCCCAAGACGATCTGCAGCGGACTGTTTTGCTTGCATCCTCAGGCCACCAAGCACTTGCACGGGGCAGAGACGGTACGAGAGTGCCTCCGTCTTAGGAGATGTCGTAAGCTGCTAAGGTTGGCCAGCGGGCGCGGGGCTGACACAGACGAGGAGCCCGTTTCAAGAGATGGTGGGAGGCATGATTCGATGATCGCCATCTCAAATGATCCCAATCTGCAGGCGGCATGGCGGACGAACTCGACGGCCGGCTCCCAATCTCGGAGCTGACAGTGTGAGGAATTTGGAAACAGTAAGCGGGTATTACCAAGTACGAATTGCCTCGAAAAACGGCCAAAGAACGGTTCAGGGCTTGAAATGGTGAGGCTGAACCAAATTTTGTCTCCGGATGAGCCAGGGTCTTTCATAATCACGATTATCATCCAGCATTAAAAATGGAGCCTGGTTGTGCTCCGAAATGAAGTACAATATGCTAAGCTTTTTCTTTCTTTCTTTTTGCTGCGCCTGATGTGACAGCCGAAAAAAAAAAAATGCATTTGGTACTTGGTACTCTCACGAGAGTGCTTCATTTGCTACCTAGGTATTAGACGAGTTCCAGCGCGCCTACTTATATAATACTTGGCATACGATATTTTGATTGTTCAGCCCTGCGCAATTGCAATTTCGATACCGGAAGCGCCGTGCTGAATTGCTTGCTGGAGAGCAGCTTCGGCGTCCCGAGAGAAACTGAGATTGCGGCGCCCTCATGGCAGCGGCCTGGGATTATTTTAGAACGCGCAAGGATATCATTACAGATCATGAAGAGGTCCGTCCTGACCCTGTCCTCCCGAGCACCATGCTGCTGGTACTGCTTTAATTATGCTGGTACCGACACGCTGGCATTCGGTGGACAGCGGGTAATGATGATGTTTGAAAGCAGCATCACGGGGAGAGAAAAAGAGGCATGCGCATGCCAAGAACGTTAACTGACTCAGCACCAAGGTAGGATAACGCTCGTACGGGTACCAAGTGCTGCTGCTATGACTCTCACAATTGAAGTTGGGTGTTGGGTCTGCTGTATTGTACCTGATGCGCACGTGGTGGTGTCGGCAGTTTCTGTATCAAGCCTGTTGGGCCAGGACAGCCACCAACAGCGTTTGTGCCATCTCAAGAAGAGCCCTGAAATGGTGGCGTTGAAGTGTAATAAAAACCATCTGGGCTTGATATATATAAATCTTATGCTATTGGTAGTAGTATAGTATACACGAGCGCGTTACAAAGAAGGAGGGTGGAACTTAATTCTCTTCGCAGCAGCAGCAGCAAAGTTGGCACCCGCCTGCGAATCGCTTCTCCTGCGTCGGAACGACTCTGCTGCACGCTGGTTGGCCGCTGCTGAAGGAATTATGCTGGGGTACTGGGTCGGCATGTGGGGTTGAAAGGGCCTTTTTAGCGCTCCTCACAGAGGCCCAGTTAGGCCACTCTCAGCGGGTTTTCGCTGTGCCTGCTGTGCTGTGGAGAGGCGTTGCGCGCTGATGCTGAAGCCGGACAGCGGCGAGTAGCCGCCAACGGCATGGCGCTGTGGGGGTGTGGAAATGGGGGAAGCGAAAGAGGAGCGTGATAAGGCACAAGGCAATCGGATCAGGTGTCGTGTTCTCGGTGCTGAAATTTCCAATGGGCGCCGGAGTGATCTATCACCCCCCTGTGGCTGTGGGGGCATTGCGACTTGGGCGCTATTCGCCGCCCAGCTGCTTTGGCGATGCTGCAAGAGGAGAGCGGCCGGATGAGACATTTGAGGCGGAAAAAAAAATGGTGCTGCTGCTGCTGCTGCTGGCTGCCACGAGCGCTGCGCTCGCATACATGTACAGAGTACGGAGTGCCTACATCCAGCACGGTATATTCCGCTTTGTACCTACATACACCGTAAGGTACATGTAGCTTACAGACAGACATCAGATTATCGTTCATCTGCAATGCGAGGCGCTGAAACCACGTCAGGCACGCAGCCGCACAGCATTCGGCCGACCGAGGGCATAAAACGAGCATGGCTTGACTCGAGAGTTTTTGACCAGGGCCGGCACGATTTCCAGCCAGCAATGGAGCGGTATAGAAGTTAAAAAAAAAAAAAGGACGAGTGCGGATACCAGTGCCAGCGCTGCTGCATGACGGCGTGGAGGAGGGTGTGAGCTTTTCGGTGCGGTCAAGACGCGATAGCCGGGTACCTGCTCGGACGGAGCCAGCGCGGCAGGGCGCATATGTATGTACCTATGTTCAAGACGATGGGTAGAGAGCTACCTGATGAGAAAATACGCTGCGAGCATTGCTTCGTACTTACGACGCAGCAGTACCCATATTACTCCGTATTCCAGATGAATGGTAGCGATGGGAGGATGGGGAAAATAATACTTGTACCTAGTACTGGGTACTTGTACTTCGTACCAGCCCAGCATTAGTACCTTGGCCAAGCAGCCTGGGAACGTGTGGGCGGGCGGCCAACACCAGCACGCGGGCCAACCAGCAGCCTCACGCTGCATCTGATGTGCTTCCAGCTGCTCTTTTGGCTCGCCTTTCTGGCGCTGTTGGCCTCTGCTCTCTCATTCTCCCATGCTCGTGCTCGTGCTCGTGCTTGTGCCTCTTCTGCATTGGCATTACGAGAGGCGCACTACTGGCACAAGCTCAGCCGCCCCTTGTCCTGGCCAGGCCAGCCGGCGCGAGGTACTCCGTACTTGCCGCGCAGGAACCTGCGCACGTCTGCGCCGTCATCTCTCTTGTTTTCCCGGTACCCAGTACTTTTGTGCTCTGTGCTGCGCTGCTGCGCTGCGCCAGAACGGCCCGGCTCTTGCATCGAATCCTTATCAGGCAAACGCCAAAAAAAGAGCCATCCGCTCCCCTCCCTCACAGGCTTCATCCTGCCAATACCTGGCCGCCTTGCCCTGCAAATCCGCCTGTGCCACCGGTAGCCCCAAACTCTACCTGTGCGAATTATTCATCCAGAAAAGCCAAGGCTGCTGCAGGCAGAACCATCCCATCCGCTGACGTTCGAAAAAGACGGGCTGGCTGGGGGGGTTCCAGGCTCGCCTCTCCACCCCAGCATCACCGCCAGCGCCGCTCGACGCCAATTGGTGCCACTCTTCCGCCCGACCTGTCATCATTTGGCCTGCTACAGCCACGCCCTAGCTGTATCCACCGCGAAAGGGACAGCCTGAAGCTCGGATTGGATTGGATCCCATCCTTTCTCGTGCGTGCTTGTGCGTGTACATACATACAGGCACTCGCACATGTACGGGGTAGCACTCACTTTCACACGCCTCACGCCTGTGTGTGCACGCCAAAGCCTCAGCTTCTCCCAGCCAAAGATCAAACCTCCTCGTTCACGAGGCTGCTTCCGCGCGCCGAAACTTGGACCGTCTCTTTTGTCGCCCCGGCCCGGACTTCTGACGCCTTTCATCGCTTCCAGCCTACCGACTTCTCCTCCTCTCCGGCGTCATCGTCACTCTCCATCTTCATCCTCTCCCCGCAACCTGCTGCAGCTGGTTCTGCTGCTGCGCTGACCTTTTTTCCAAACGACATTTGCCGCCTCCGCCGCCGCCATTTTCTGCCGAACGGTCCGCTAAACTTCCAACCCCCAGCTCAAGCGATTTCTATCAGAAGGATACCGACTTTGTCCCCCTTTCGGCCACCAGACTACCAAGGCCAGGAAAGCAATAGCAATCGCCGTCGTTGTCGCGAACCAATTTTTTCTTCTTCCCTCTCTCAGTAATCGCTGCTTATGCGTGTGTAATTGGCTGCATGGCAAACCCACCTTTTGGATCCAAGTCGCTTCGCCTACCGATTCGTCAAGTCCTTAGAGAACGTCGACAATCTCGTCAAACGTCGAAGCGTGCTCAATCGCCCACCATGGGCGGCTGCATGAGCTCCAGCAATGACGAAGTAGAGCAGAAAAAGAGGAGTCAGGCCATCGACAAGGAGCTAGATGAGGATTCCAAGAGGCTACGGAAAGAATGCAAGATCTTGTTGTTAGGTATGTTTCCCCCAAAACGGCGGCCCATGTGTGATTGTATTTCTCAGTCGCTCACCTTTTGTTCTTTTTCTTTCTTTCTCTGTTCTAGGCTCTGGTGAAAGTGGCAAGTCGACGATTGTCAAGCAGATGAAGATTATCCATTTAAAGGGATACTCAGAAGAGGAGCTGTACAACTACCGACCGACTGTCTTCAAGAACCTAGTCGAATGTGCCAAGGCTGTCATAACCGCCATGCAGCAGTTTGATATAGAGCTGGAGCTGGAGGACAACAGAGCGTACGCCGACTTTTTAATAGACTACCAAGCAGAGTCTGGGCCGCAAGCCCACATCGATCCTCAGGTTGGCCTGGCCGTGCAGGCAATATGGAGCGACCCGGCCAAGGAGCAGTTAATGGAGCACCAGACGGAATTCTACCTGATGGACTCTGCAGAGTAGTAAGTCGCAATGATGCAATGGACGGTGACGCGTGAGCTGGCCTGCTGTTCCGAGTTCTAACCATTTCGCCCTTGTAGCTTCTTCCAGGAGGCAATGCGCATCGTCGCGCCAGACTACTTGCCCAACGAGATGGACGTATTACGCGCCCGTACGAAAACCACTGGTATCTACGAAACACGTTTCCAGATGGGCCAGCTTAGCATTCAGTGCGTTTTCTCTCTCTCTCTCTCTCTCTTTTTTTTTTTTTTTTTCTGGTCCTCTGGGCTCCATTCTCGAAACATTTAAACAAACCGGCCGCTGACCCTCTCTCTCTTCTAGCATGTTTGACGTCGGCGGGCAAAGGAGTGAGCGGAAGAAGTGGATACACTGCTTCGAGAACGTTACATCCATTATTTTTTGCGTTGCGCTGAGCGAATACGACCAAGTTCTCCTCGAAGAGAGCAGTCAGGTAAGCCGAGAGACCGCGTTACTGCGAAGCCTCTGAGAGCAATCGTTAGCGGAGGTGCTGACTTGACCGAATGCAGAATCGAATGATGGAGAGCTTATTACTGTTTGACTCGGTTGTCAATTCACGCTGGTTTATGAGAACAAGCATCATCCTGTTTTTGAACAAGGTGGACATCTTCAAGCAGAAGCTGGGCCGGTCACCTCTATCCAACTACTTCCCCGACTACACCGGAGGCATCGACGTCAACAAAGCAGCAAAGTATCTACTATGGCGATTCAATCAAGTCAACAGGGCGCACCTCAACCTATATCCACAGTGAGTGAAGCACGAGTAGATTGCGGACCTGCCTTTTAATACTTGGCTAACCTCACCATCTCTCTACTTTAGTCTTACCCAGGCCACCGACACATCAAATATCCGCCTCGTCTTCGCGGCAGTCAAGGAGACTATTCTAAATAACGCGCTCAAAGATTCGGGCATTCTTTGATTTTACACCGCTCCGATTCTTCAACTTTAACGTCCTTTAACAGCAATCCGCTTCGGGAGAAGTGGCGTTTGAATATTGCGCGGATTTCTGGCGCGCCTATCCGTCGACCAATATTGACCTGGTTCACGCCATGCATTTCTCTCCCTTGGTGGTGCATATGCCCATTACGGGCGACTTTTCTTTACTTAATCACGCTCTTTTTTTTTCTTTTCCTCATGCGGCGCAACGGAAATCCCCTTCCAAGGGCTGGTTCGACCTAGGGGCCTGAAGCGCGTCACACCTCGATAAGGTTGCTTTTCTTTCCATTATCACTCAGCAAGGCGCGGTCGCTCACTCACTCACTCACTCAATCTTTTTTTATTTTCCCCTTTTCCTCTTTTCCTCTTTTCCCCATTTTCTCCCTATCTGGGTTCGTTTTTGTTGGCGACTACGGTGTAGATCTCGTGCGGCAAACTACAGCAAAAGGCTGACATGGGAAAGCCGTCTCTGGTTGGTGTCTTGATATTTGGATTTACATGATGAAACGGTGTCTACGATAATTCGCTTTGGGGAGGGCAGCAACGGCTAGATACAGAGCTGAAACAAGGGCAATTGGATACCACAGGTGACCGAGAGGAAGTGCCGGAGGCTGATGCAAACCACGGCGTCCGTAGGGGGGCGAGAGGTTGGACATGGACGCGGCCTACTCTGATGTATCGGTGTTGTGGTGGTGGCTCCCGTGCCCGGGGTTGAGCGAATGTGAGAGGGTTAGCAGGCGGCAATGTTTGAATCGGCCCGGGAAGATGAATTCTCAGTGGAGGTACCGAGACTACAAAAAGAAGAGACGTTTTTATTACAAGAATTCGCTGTGGATTTATTATTATCATTATTGCGGCTTTGTTTTGAGCTGTTGCGCGCGCGCGCATGCGAGACGCTTGGGATTGGGAGGGGAGGCTGGTGTTATTGGATAGCTTTATACGCGCCAGAATAGGTACTATTAATTGCTGCGCCCTTTATGTAATATTGGCCTGACATGAGGACTGTGTCTGATTGGAATTTGCATGTTGTACAGATTTGCAATCGTTGATGCTAGTGAGTGAGCGAAGCTTGTGAGCGAACATGATGGCGTCGTACAGCCTCCGTACGAGAGTGCTGGCCCGGTCTTGTTAGGCTTCCAGCCAAGGGTCTTGTGACGGATGCAATATATTGAACTTGATTCCCAAGTACCCTCCCATACTTGCTGCCTTGATGGCATCTTTGTACTTTTAGCAAATTGCTCTAGCGTACCTTGATAGTTTGGTAGTAGTACAATGCGAGCTGCATCGCCTCGTATACGGAGTCGAGACTGGCGGAGTCTTGTCAGGCACCATCTCCATCTTTCGACCCGACTCCGTACGCAGAGCAATTCAACAGTCAGAGATTCTCGAGCGACGGCGGGCACTGGACGGCATGGCTCGCCTTGGGCCCCACACTGCCGCCAACTTTGGGAGGCCAGAGTGGTGTGATGATGCAGCAGCCATGTATGTGTTTTTTTGTTTGGGCCGATGTGCTTTTGCTGGGAAGAAGACGTGTTGTTGCCCAACGGGTTTGGTTCTACTCTCGTGGCAGCAGAGCCTTCGAAGGGGGGAGGGGAGGGGCTATCGGCTCGGGAATGGGATGTAAATTTCACGGGGCTGGCGTCATTTTTTTTTGTTTTTAATTAATTAAATTAATCTATTTTGTATAGAGTTCGAGTCTTCTCTGGCCAATGCGTCCCATATCCGAAGCTGCAGTGCCAATTGACGACGTCGTCGTGTCGAGCCGGTGCTACCGCGTTTGATTTGGCGGTGTTTCTGTCGTTCTCCACGCTGTTGCTACGAAACAGGGATGATGACGATGATGACACCAGCGTGGCGCTACAGGGCCCCTCTATCGACAAGAGGACTTGATTGATTGTTGCTGAGCAAAGACGGAGAAGGCCATATGCACATCAAACACATATGCCTGGGGGGGCTGCTTTTGATGGAGGGCAACATCGCGCGAGTTCATCTCTCTCCTTTGTGTCCGTTGCTGCCCCTCCCCCTCTATTCGCTTTCTTGCCTTAGTACCTAAAGCTCGCCTGGTCCTCTTTTCATCCCCTTCCTTCTTCCTCCCCTCTCTTCTTCTCCTCTCTTCACCTTTCCCTCTCTCTCCCTCTCTCTCTTATTCTTCTTCCCCCTTCACTCGGATAGTCTTTTGGGGACTTTTCCTCATTGCCACAATTGAACCATTTCTGCTCTTTATCTTTTCGTTGGGTTCCGCCGCCCGGCAGCTGGGAGCTTCTGATATACCCCGCTGTTGCTACCCCACCATAGCTTCTGCTAGCAGGGACAAAGACAGTTGGAACAAGCTGAGCTGATGTAAGTTGCCTGATAACCAGAACTCTCTCTCCCTCTCTCTCCTTGGACTGAAATCTCACTTTCCTCCGTATTTTTACTTCTTATCATCCTCTTTTTTTTTTTATCATCCTGTTTTTTTTTCTCCCTGTGTATTCTTCATTATTCCCAGCATTGCTATCCTTCAGAGAGATCACCTAGATTTGCTAATCAAGACCGTCCCTGATCTGCAGCGATTCGCCATGGCGACCAAGCAGCCTCTGCCCACGCGCGAGCGTCGCCCCTCTACCGGAGCTCCCCTTGTGGACATCCAGGGTGCCGTCGGCCCAGCAGGCATCTCTCGCCCCAAGCACAGGAGAACCTTTACGGGTTTTGGTGCCCAAGAAATCAAGCACGTCGAGGGTTCGTGATCTCCCATCTTCCTTTTTTAATACCAATCATGCCCTTTGGCGGGATCAATTGCGCGCTGCGTGCGCCGCCAATCCCGTGTTCCTAACATGGGTGATCGGCGGGCATCGTACATCGTACGGCGGGGGAGGGGAAGCTCGCCCTGCTTGGCGGGGCTCGTGATGCAACCAACGCTACGGGCGTTGGCTGCATTATAATTCGTCACACACCGTTCGACATGCTATTCTTTGGGGGACGCTACATTGCTGTAAAAGATACAAGTGCTAATGACAGCCTTCTGCAGCCTCGATTCCCGAGCCCCAACGCGAAGCATGGAGGCGGAACCAGGTTAAGAACATCACCGACAAGGATACCTTTGAGAAGGAAGTTGTCCGCCATGTCGAGACCACCCTGGCTCGCAGCATGTTCAACTGCGACGAGACTGCTGCTTACTCGGCCACCAGTCTGGCGTTCCGTGATCGCCTCATCACCGACTGGAACAAGACGCAGCAGCGCCAGACGTTCCGTGATACCAAGCGTGTTTATTACCTCAGTCTGGAATTCCTGATGGGAAGGACCTTGGACAATGCCATGCTCAATGTGGGATTGAAAAACGTGGCCAAGGGTAAGCATTTTTTGGTACCCGCACACACTTGCCTTGCTAACGGGCCTCAACATAGATGGTCTCTCTGAGCTTGGATTCAGAATCGAGGACATCATCAGCCAGGAGCATGACGCAGGTCTAGGCAATGGTGGCCTGGGTCGACTCGCTGCATGCTTCCTCGACAGTTTGGCTTCCCTCAACTACCCCGCCTGGGGCTATGGTCTTCGTTACAGATACGGAATCTTCAAGCAGGAAATCATTGACGGCTATCAGGTCGAAGTGCCCGACTATTGGCTGGACTTTAACCCCTGGGAGTTCCCTCGTCACGATATCACGGTCAACGTAAGTCAAAAAGTTGCGAGACTGATGTGGTGAATGAAGCTTAACTTTTGTGCATGGTAGATTCAATTCTACGGCAAGGTCCGCAAGCACACCCGAGACGATGGCAAGACTGTCAACGTCTGGGAGGGCGGCGATCTTGTCGAGGCCGTTGCCTATGATGTTCCTATCCCAGGCTATGATACACCCACGACGAACAACTTGCGACTCTGGTCTAGCAAGGCGTCCGGAGGCGAATTCGATTTCCCCAAGTTCAACAATGGAGACTACGAAGGTGCTGTCGCTGATCAGCAGCGAGCCGAGACGATCAGCGCCGTGCTGTACCCCAACGACAATCTTGAGCAAGGCAAGGAGCTGCGATTGAAGCAGCAATACTTCTGGGTGGCTGCCTCTCTCTACGATATTGTGCGCCGCTTCAAGAAGTCCAAGCGTCCTTGGAAGGAGTTCCCCGACCAAGTCGCCATCCAGCTCAACGACACTCACCCTACTCTTGCCGTTGTCGAACTGCAACGTATTCTCCTCGACGTTGAGGGTCTGGAGTGGGACGAAGCATGGAACATTGTTACTGCTACTGTAAGTTTAAGATCCCCTGCCCTCTTGTGACGAAACTGAGGAAGAAAAATGTGAATCCGCTAACCTCAATTGTTTACTTCCTTTAGTTCGGCTACACCAACCACACAGTGCTCCCAGAGGCCCTGGAGAAGTGGCCCGTCGGACTTGTCCAGCATCTGCTCCCCAGACATCTTCAGATTATCTATGATATTAATCTGTTCTTCCTGCAAAAGGTCGAAAAGGCATTCCCTAATGACAGAGACCTGCTTCGCAGAGTCTCCATCATCGAGGAGAGCCAGCCGAAGATGGTGAGAATGGCCTTCTTGGCCATTGTGGGCTCTCACAAGATCAACGGCGTGGCCGAGCTGCACTCCGACTTGATCAAGACCACCATCTTCAAGGACTTTGTTGAGATTTACGGCCCGGACAAGTTCACCAACGTGACAAACGGCATCACCCCCAGACGTTGGCTGCACCAGGCCAACCCACGTCTGTCTGAGCTGATTGCCTCCAAGTGCGGTGGTGACAACTTCCTCAAGGACCTGACGGTTCTCAACAAGCTTGAGGCTCATGCCAAGGACAAGGCTTTCCGAAAGGAGTGGGCAGAGATCAAGTACGCCAACAAGGTCCAATTGGCCAAATACATTCAGAAGACGCTTGGCGTCTCGGTCAACCCGGCGGCCTTGTTCGACGTGCAGGTCAAGCGAATTCACGAGTACAAGCGTCAGCAACTCAACATTTTCGGAGTCATCCACCGGTACCTGACGCTCAAGGCAATGTCCCCCGAAGAGAGGAAGAAGCAGCTACCCCGTGTTACCATCTTTGGTGGCAAGGCTGCTCCTGGCTACTGGATGGCTAAGCAGATTATTCACTTGGTCAATGCCGTCGGCGAGGTTGTCAACAAGGATGAGGACATTGGTGACCTCCTCAAGGTCATTTTCCTAGAAGACTACAATGTCAGCAAGGCTGAGATGATCATCCCCGCGTCTGATATTAGCGAGCACATTTCCACCGCAGGAACAGAGTAAGTTGGATTCGAGGAATGAGATGCCTGTTTGAGTAATACAGCTAATCGATATGACAGGGCATCTGGTACCAGCAACATGAAGTTTGTTCTCAACGGAGGTCTCATCATCGGAACCTGCGACGGTGCCAACGTAAGAGCTGATTGAGCCACGTCATCTTGTTTCCAGTATTCTGACTTTTTGTGTATAGATTGAAATCACCCGTGAGATTGGCGAGAGCAACATTTTCCTGTTTGGAAACCTTGCCGAGGACGTGGAGGACTTGCGTCACGCTCACAACTTTGGCTCTCACACCATCGATCCCGACCTGGAGAAGGTCTTTGTCGAGATTGAAAAGGGCACTTTTGGCTTGCCCAACGACTTTAGCGCCTTGATTGCCGCCGTCAGGGACCATGGTGACTACTACCTGGTGTCGGACGACTTCCACAGCTACATTGAGACACATGCCCTCGTTGATGAGGCCTATCGCAACCAGGACGAGTGGGTGACAAAGTGCATCACGTCCGTGTCCCGGATGGGTTTCTTCACCAGCGACCGTTGCATCAACGAGTACGCCGAAGAGATTTGGAACATTGAGCCGCTGGACGTCACTGAGTAGATTCTCTCATAAATGGGCAAGGGACCTGGTTATAGAATCAAGATGAGGAAATACCTCGAGATTCAAATAGGCAAGATGCGTATAATAGGGAGGGATGGGAAACACGGCGCTCTCTTCCTACATGATGAATTGAACGTCTAACACTGAATTGAGTTTAATGAAATGTACTTGTTTTTCATTTCTACGTGATTACTTTTACAGGGCACATGAACATTGACAATGATGCTCCTTGCTTGGATAGTCTGCATAGTTAGAACAGCAGTGCTCAATTGAAGCTATTCAAAGAGAAAGGCATGTACTCCGCATGGCGTACTCTCCAACCCATACGGACTGGAGCCCCGGAAAAGGCATCACAATGTAACCCAAATAAACTTGATGTGTTGGAGCTGCCATTAGCGGTGTCACGATGAGTCGGTCAGCGACAGTTAGTGGCTCCAAGGTGGGAAGGGGGGTTTCCGGAGCAAAATCTCCAGGGGAGGCTCCGGGGCCGATTCACAAGCGATTAGTTCGATGGGCGAGGGGAGGGCCCGCGTTCCTGAATCAGCGAAAAGGATTCGGGACGTACTGGGCACATTTTAGTTGTGGCTTGGTTTGGTTTGTTTTGGTGGAGATGGCGAGTACCATGTTACTACTAAGTTGTTGGTAGTACGTAAGGGCTGTCTTTTTTTTTTTTCTAAAGGCAGAAGTGGGTTGTGGATAGATTGACGGTGACGTCATGGGCGCATCACTGTGAAGAAGGGTGCTTTAACTGAGCTGGAGGGATGTTAGTAGTAGTATCTGCAGATGGCATTATGCAAGTGGGAACAAGGGGGGGGAACACCATGCCTGGCTAATTTGTTACTTTTTCGGTCTTTTTGGAGAGATAGTACTACTACTAGGTAGCAGTGGGCTGGGCGAATCGGATGGAGGATTGGGAACGGCTTTTTAGGTTGGGTTGGGCTGTTTTTGGGGGCGAGGGCGAGCCAAAAAGTATTCTGATGCGGTATGGTGATAATGGCGTGTGTGGTGGGGGGGAAAGAAGAGGGAGATGGAGGATGGATATTTAGAGTAAAGCTTGGGAGATTCTTGAGAGCGAGATGGAAGATTTTTGAAATGTCGATCTGGATCTGGATGGGATTTTGCTTTTCTTCGATTGGGAGGGATTGGAGGGGACCGGTTGTTTGGCGGTGGCGGTTTTTTCTTTTTTCTTTAAAGAGGAGATTATCGAGATGAGCTGAGGCGCGCAGACGGAAACTTGCAAAGAAGCAAGTCACAGCCGTAGTGGGAGCTAGTGGGATGAGCAATGACATGCCCGCAAGACATGGCTTCAGCTTAGAGGGCCAGAGGATGCCCTTTGGGCGACCTGGGGGCCAGGGTATGATTTTAGGCATTTTGGGGAGCCCATGAAGCGTGCCCAGCGCACGATGTCGTCACCGGAGCTGGGTTTCCATCGAACGAGCGCGCGGGCCTGAAGCGCGTTGCGGAGACCAGGACGGGGGCATGATGATGATGATGATGGAAGTGCCTGGAGGAGCGGGCTATCGACAAGAGAAGGGGATTGGGGGTTTGAGCTGGGAGAGGGGAAGGTGGTCATCGGGTGATGGATCTTGTTTTTTTGTTTATAGGCAGGGCATTGTCTCGTGGTGATGTTGATGTTTGAATACCCGACCCTGCTCTCGAAGAACTGTCAGATTGCTGGTTATTAGACGACATTGTGCATGCGCCCAGTTTCAAAAGAGCTGTCAGCGTGCTTGCGTTGTGCTGTACGGCCCCCTTGGAAAACGAAAAAAAGAGAGAGAAAAATATTTGGTCTCAAGACCCAACGAGGACACGGCATTGGCATTGGCATCGAAATTCCTGGATCCTTGGGCAAAATCTCGATCGATCGTCTGAGACAAGCGAATATAAGTAGGGACGAGGAGAGCCCAACTTTTCCCCCTTAGTTTCTGTGTGGCACCGTCTTCTCACACGAATTCACTACTGGGGCCTCTTTTTTGCTCTCTCTTCATCTTTTGCTCTTGAAAGAACTCTTTTGCTTTCGCCCATTACTCTATTCGTTCCTTTTTATTTTTCGGGTTGCTTCTGAGGTTGCGACGGCTTAATTGTCGGTTGTTCCTTTGCGCCACGGCCTACCGTTGTAATCGAGACGATATTTCCGCCAACGGACGGTGACATACGGTGACCGTGTGCATTCGCTAGAGGCCGTTGGGCACCTGCTGCGACTTGAATACACGTAAGTTGGGAATCAAGGAGGAAAAAACTACAAAAGAGGAAGCATTGGGTTCTCTGGGCATTGATATGGCTGCTTTATCCCAAAGACGTGCTCAGAATTCAATCGCTACCTCGACTTTACCCCGCGCAGCGCGCTTTCCTACAAGTACAACTGCCGAAGCTGCAAACGTGCACCCACTAACTCGGTGCCCTTCTTTGCAGCAGTTTTTTTTTTCTCCCTGCGACTTTAGGCGCCCGCCGTCGCTGCTGAGGCGCTATTTGCTTTCCAAGGCTCTCCCTCTTGGCTTTTTTTTTCGTGGCCCCCTACGGAAGCCTCCACCCCGCCTTTGCTTGGCTGGACTATCCGAGATCCGCAGTGCGAAAGAAGCAAAATCGACCGCCGATTGCTCATTCGAAGAAGAAACACGAGAAAAGAAAAAAATCGAGGCAAAAATCGACACGTTGAATCATTGGGATAATTCCGCAGGAGCAGAAACATACACATTGACCGACTCTCCTTAGCCGCAGCCTTTTTTTTTGCGATTCTTACCTCCCACGACGCCCGAGATCGAGATTGCAAGCTAATAGAAGAAGCTCAGCCCGCTGTCTAAAAAACCCCCCCGCCTTATTAGCAGCGAGTGGGCTCTTCTATAATCCTGCGTATATTACCACCTGGGTTCCTCCAACCGAGCCGATAAGCATCAGCAGAACATCAACCTTTTTGGGAGGGAGGGGTCTATTTCCAGCGCCCGAGATTGCTCTCTTTCGACACCTTTTTCGCCCTCGTTCCTCATCTTCGTCGCTCGTCCCGCCATCGCGCCGCGCGCCGAGTCTACGCCTCTTCTTTGTAACTTTTTATTGTCTTCCCCGCGATCGCGAGTCAATCGATCTGTCACAATGGCCGAGTTTGTGCGTGCGCAGATCTTTGGCACCACGTTCGAGATCACTTCAAGGTAGGAGAGAGAGAGAGAGAGAGATAAAAAAACGGCCGTCGAGAAGCAGAGAGTTGCTTTGAGGGGACGACGGGAGATATGTCGAGGAAGCAGTTTTGGCTGATCAATTAACCAGATACTCGGACCTCCAGCCCGTGGGCATGGGAGCGTTTGGTCTTGTCTGGTAAGTCCCCCCTCCGTTCTGAATGCGTTTTGTGGTTGGGATGCATCCATGCTAATTGCGACTTTCCCCTCCCCCGCCAAATAGCTCTGCGCGAGACCAGCTCACCAACCAAAATGTCGCCGTCAAAAAGATCATGAAGCCCTTCAGCACGCCTGTCCTCGCCAAGCGGACGTATCGCGAGCTCAAGTTGCTCAAGCACCTCCGACATGAAAATGTATGCATGCGCTCTCCTGGCAATTCTTTGATTGCATCGCAACTCTCTTTCTGGGAGTGCATGCGGACGTTGGCGCCCGCTGTGCCCAACTGCTCATGTTTCTCTTTGTTCATTCATGCTAACATTCGGCGCTATACAGGTCATCTCTCTCAGCGACATCTTCATCTCTCCCCTAGAAGACATGTATGTTTTTTTTTCTTTTTGCTGCTTGGCTACTTGTTGCTCTTTGCCTCATTTCCCCCCAACATTCCGCTAATATCGCTCCGTGTAGCTACTTTGTCACAGAGCTTCTCGGCACCGATTTGCACCGGTTATTAACCTCACGGCCGCTCGAGAAACAATTTATTCAATACTTCCTCTACCAGATCATGGTATGCGATGAAATCCCCTTTGCATTGCACTTTCTACTAGCTGGCAATGTGCACTGCCAGCGTGCACAGCTCAGCAGCGCAACAGCAGCTAACGCATGCATTCTCTACATAGCGAGGCCTGAAATATGTCCACTCAGCTGGCGTCGTCCACCGTGATCTCAAGCCCAGCAACATCCTCGTCAACGAAAACTGCGATCTCAAGATTTGCGACTTTGGTCTTGCACGAATTCAGGACCCGCAGATGACGGGCTACGTTTCAACACGATACTACCGCGCTCCGGAAATCATGCTCACATGGCAAAAGTACGACGTCGAGGTCGACATCTGGAGCGCCGGGTGCATCTTCGCCGAGATGCTCGAGGGCAAGCCCCTGTTCCCGGGCAAGGACCATGTCAACCAGTTTTCCATCATCACCGAGCTGCTTGGCACGCCGCCTGACGATGTCATCAACACCATTGCTAGCGAGAATGTGAGTCTCATCTCTTATGAATATTGTTTTGAGGTGGTCAGCCAGACTAATGCAGAAACCTGATTAGACGTTGCGGTTCGTCAAGTCGTTGCCTAAGCGCGAGCGACAGCCACTGAGGAACAAGTTTAAGAACGCAGACGATTCAGGTAGGAAGCCAATGGAGAGGGGCCTACCCTCGATTGTTATGCAGCTGGAAAATCGGTTCTGACCAAGGCATGTGTAGCTATTGATCTTTTGGAGCGAATGCTCGTCTTCGATCCTAAGAAGCGAATAACGGCTACTGAAGCTCTATCCCACGACTATCTTCAACCCTACCACGACCCCACGGACGAGCCCGTAGCCGACGAGAAGTTTGACTGGAGCTTTAATGACGCTGACCTCCCCGTTGATACATGGAAGATTATGATGTAGGTTACCATCACCACTTGTTCACTTTTTCTTAGGCTGACGAATTTCAAAGGTACTCGGAGATTCTTGACTACCACAATATTGAAGGTGGCGTTCCGAACATGGAGGAGCAATTCCCTGGGCAATAGATGGAGAGAGTGGATGGGGCGGGACTCGGATTAAAGGGTGGTATAAAAGATTTGAGCTACTGCACAGAAGACGGACACATGAACGCGCACGAGTAGACAGAACGGTTACACGATTCACCAGGGCCAGCGCACCTTGTTCTGTGACGGTTGCTTTTGCAGTTTCCGGCGTTGGGGGGGAAGACTGGAACGGAGGGGAGGGGGATATAGGGAGGGTTAAATACGTGTAAAGACTTGTGATTGAGTGCAGCGACGATTAAAAAACAAATATACGAAGAAACGGGCTTTCTTTTCCTTTCTGTTACCCCTGTTGCCGTTGCCGTCGCCGTTGCCGTTGCTGTTACTGTCGAGCCCTGCCTCGTTTCTCTTTTGGAGTCTATATGGACTGTGTGACCCTGGACGGATTTACAGGACATTGTCTAGCACTGCCTCGGCCTGCCTATTCGAGTTGAGGGGTTGAAGTAGCAGGGGGTCCTGATCGTGGTCACGGAGGCGATTTATAGTGTCAACGTGAGTGGTTAACAGGCCAATAGTGTGACTTTAGTATTACATTAATATGAATTTGCAGTATTACTACTCAGTATACGTCCGGCAAAAGACCAGGCATCGAATCCTACTAGGGTAAAAAGCGGCATCTTTTCCAACAGAGCCTCACACAAGAGGCAGTGCAGTTGCAGCAGGGGCGTAATGCAGAACTCTACATGGTCCCCATAATAAGCGAAGGAACCAATCCTGGAAGAACACACACGATTGCAGCAGCATTTCTCCATTTGCCGGTACCGATCACCGTATGGGTAGCGGTAGTCTAGAGGAGACTGATCGACGACAGGTCACTTTGCAGCTCTTTCGGTTGTCTCGCCATCTCATGACAAGGCGCAGCGAATTTGCTGGAGCCTGATTGTGTCGCAGTCTTTTTTTTTTTCTGATATTGTGGTGACGAGGGAAGATGCGAATTCTCCTCTTTTTGATTTGAATCTGGGACCGATAATTTTTTTTTTTGTTCCTTGCGTGAGTAGTAAGAGTAGTATTGATCGGGTCGCACACGTACATCATTTATTTTTGCCTGCTCTTCGTCTCTTGGGTAGAAGATGTATCGGCCGCCTTGCTACTGTCCGAAGCTGGAGACCGTCTGTTGGCAGGATTGCTCAGGTAGGTCTCACTCACTCATGTCCTGGACACCGCCACGTACTTTTATTCTTCCACTTTATTTTTGCTCTTCATCGCCAACAAGGCTGGGGGAGAGGGAGCAGTCTGTGAAATATCGAGAATGGGGTTGAACTAACAGACAACGATGTAGGCAACAAGGTTGTGAGAACAGAGCAACTCTCTGCGCGGGATATTCAAAAGGGCGCGTCGACGGGCTTTGCTGACGCTGATGTTGCCATAATGTTAGTTTTGTTCTATTCATCAACCCAACTACTTTTTTTTTTCTTGTCCTATCTCATATTGTGTGTATTTTGTGTCTAACGGCAGGCTTGATAGATATGCCGAGGGTGATATAGTACGCAAATGTCGCGTCTGCAAGGCTGCGTTTGAGAATAAGTTTCTTATTCCGCGGATGTGGTGGACGACGCTGGCGAAGCGGTGTAATGGGGCCTTTGGGTATCAGGATGTGCTTGATGCGGATGGGACTCGGACGGGGACAAGTGAGTTTTTTTTTTTTTTTATTGACGTTCTTTTACTTGTATGGGTGATTAATGGGTATAGTCTCTTGGGTGAGGTTGTTTGTCAAGCGCGTCAGCAAAGTTCTGGATGAGCACGGCGTCGACAAGATCAAGTACAACTGGGTCAAGCTGAATGCCTTTTCGCGATGGTACGCGGTAGACAACCGCACCGAAATCATCCTCTTTGACCATCCCGATTTTGCACAACTGGTCAGGGCGTCTCTGCTGCGGGACATCAACCCTCGTGAGCTGGGCGATCCGTTCTGGGTCTACCCCAGCATGGTGGAGGAGATTGTCCAGATCCACGACGTGTCGATATGGGAGACGCGCAACCTGATCCGGGATTTCGAGAAGCGGCGGGCCTTTTATCAGTTCAACTACAGCTACCTGCACGAGATTCCGCGCCATCTGACGCACGTCAACGAGACCGTCTACGCCTCCGAGTCGGTCCTCGTCAGCATCGAGAAGCACCACAACCACTTCCTCTCGACGGATCCAGGCAGCGGCGCGGGCAAAAGCAACGCGCCCAACTTCTTCTACCTCAACATCCAGAGCCGAATCGGCTCCTTCCACAGCATCCTCACCAGCCTTCGTCACCGCTCCGAGGCTAACAACTCTCGGATCCAGAACGAAATGGCGCTCACCTACAGCGACGCGACGCGGGTCGACTCGTCGTCGATGCGCACAATCTCCGTCATCGGCCTCTTGTTCCTGCCGGCGGCGTTTATTGCCACGCTCTTTAGCACTTCGTTTTTCAACTTTGATGCGCCGACGGGGATATGGAAGCTTTCGGACCATTTTTGGATTTACTGGGTTGTTACTATACCTGTCACTGTGTTGACCATCTTTTTGTGGTTCAACGGGGTGAAGATTATGGATAAGATATTGCCGAGTTGGAAGAGATGGATTGGGTAGCATGCGACCTTTTTTTTTCATATTGCAGACACTCTGCGTGCTGGAAGTCATGAGTTAGCTTTGGGGCTGTAACGTCAATACCCTTTTATTTAATTATGAGAATACACTCGTTTTATGGAGAGATGTGAGCTGGGTTTGGGAGTGAGATAGTATAGAGTCTGTATGTGCACACGAAAGAAGGTCATTTTGTCTTGGTTTGACTCTCAGATGGAAAGATGTCGATGGATCGCGGCAACGTTGTTCTGATGATCATTTTGACTGCCTAAATTCAGCGTTAACTTGGACCTGTACATGTTTCTGGATTGAACGACCAACCTCTACAGCTACTATCTTGCCTGACTTGAAGCTTCACAGCCTTCAATCATCTTATACCATCAGTACCTTGAGTATTCACAAACATGGCATCGCTCAACGTCGAATTAATCTCATTAGTGTGACCTGTTATGAACAGAGCTTGGATCATGCTTGCTTCCTATCTGCTTCATGAATAGGTGGAAATTGAAGCAGGCGTTTCAAGTAGACACCTTGTTAGATTCAAATGCTATACGTAATCGGGTACATACACAAAATGACAATGATGCCAGCGTGATCTAAAAGGACCTAAGTTGCGTGTATCACCAGGAACAGCTGCAGTTGTATATAGAGCCGCATAGTTCAAAACACCGATCAGGCTCTCAACTGCAGATAGTCCAAGCTAGAGCCATCTGTAGTCGGACTATTTGTTGGAACAACGCACCCACGTGCTTGTAGGGGTAGTGTGTTGGACCGTAGTTGCATGCTGATGAACACGACCCAACGGCGACGGCAACTAAGCATGTGCTCGGACATGCGGGGATGAATGTTTGGACGAAAGGACGTCTGTGAATGGAAGATCAGATGTATATGGGCTGAGAGGAGTCCTTTCTATTGGGTTGAAAAGCATCGTCTCGGTTTATAAGGATGACCGTCAAGCAGTAAAGATCCCAACAAACGGCAAGATGAGAGTCACGCACACTTGAGCGATATCCCTTTTCTACGAAATGCTATCAGTTGCTATAACCCAGTGGATATATGCTATTTCATCGTAGTATTTTACTCAGATGTTGTTCCAAGCTAGAGTTGTGGCTATACCGTACAAGGTGTGTAGATGCGCTTGGAGCGAATGAAACGAGAGTAGGCACGCAAACACTGGCGGTTGAACCAACCCGGGCATTATTCATGTTAGCAAGTTTGCACGACTCGCAGAGAAATTGCCATCCAGTCGGCTACACATGTTCAAGGTGCTGCTGCTTGGAGTAGCATGGAGGTCAGATTGCTCTTGGATCCGTGCGAAGCTAGGTTCAACTGCCCATGCGTCTTGAGGCTAACTAGGCGCGAACTTGACAACGAGGCGGCTGCTAACAGCATCTGACAGGCTGTGGCGTTGATGTTCATGACTGCGGGAAGGAATTAGTGCGACGAGCTGAACGCAAAATATAGCAAAACGCCTACGCTAACAAGCTCACCGAAATTGAGGCCCAAGCTACTGGCCGCCACGTCTGTAGGATTGCAAGCACTGGCCTGACCGCATGGAACCAGCCGCCTTATGCGAAGAGGCCGGAGGCAATGAGGAATATTTGCATATTTGCACATGCAGTCAGATGAGCACGCAAACAAACTCAGAGGATCACGGCTGGATCAGCTCACAATACGTTGCTGTCACCAACATCGTCACGCGGAGAGAAAAGTGACATGTAAGTAAGCCCTTGTCTTGCCCAAGCGGATAGTATCGAAGGGAAAAGAGGGGATATGGAGTATGGCTCCGTAGAACATATGTGCTCCTCCACTTTGTTCGCTGGCGAGACTCAGCATTGCATATCAAATCCATGCTGCCGGGCGGTAAGGCCCGAAGTTGATGGCATGTTGATGTTTATATAGAAACCGATCAGGCAGGCTGTCCAGGATATATCACGTGTAATAGGCTGTAGCGAGCTGTGCCCCGAATGAAGAGCACCAGGACTGCATCGCTGCAGATATCCGGCTCCGCCTGTCTAACTGCAGAGGCTGCTCGCTGCTTGCCTGCCTGTCCATGGTGGGAGAAATACCCAATATCTAGGGTTGGTGGGAGAAAAGAGGCAGAGAAAAAGGGAAAATCCTCAGCGCTCTCAAGAACAGATGACATAAGAAAAGATAGATACTCTATCGCAGGTACCTGCACTGCCAATACTCTATCCAGAGTACAAAGCAGATGAAGGTGATGTTTCAACGGCAAGAACGGATATCGCCCAGCATAGCTCTTTCCCTGATTCATTGTCCCCGTGTATAGCCTTGAGGCTGAGCTTCAGCAAAGACGTGTCAAATTTCCATCTTTTCCACATCTCTCCACCTTTGGTTCAGCATCTCTTGATAAACGATTCGCTGAGAGCCTATGGGGAAAACCTAGCAACTCCTTTTTCACTCAAGATGCCGCCAAGCCGCATCATGTCAGCTCGGTCTCAGTGCCGTTGCCGAAAATATCCAACCAGCCTACTCCGTACTCCGTGCTGTCGTCGTCATCTAGATTCCATCTACGCGAGCCAATTTCTTCCTCTTTTCCAAATCTGCTAGCAGTCCCAAGATGGTCCCAGCGCGCAAATGATCCGCGGCAGCATCGGCAACGCGGACCAAATCGAGACAATCCTGAGCTAGCTGGGCCCACCGTTCGCTGTATCATAGGTATGGTTCTTCTCTGAAAGACTCCGATGCCACGCCGCACATGTTGTTTTGAAGAGGGGATAGTGATCTGGGATGCGTTGTAGCTTCCATCTGATATTCTCTTTGCCACTTATTCGACAAACCTCAGCCTCAGGTCGCAAACCTTTGTTAACTCTGCACAATGCCCAGGTTCTCCGTTTCGCTGCGGGCTAGTGAATAAGGTTTGTTCTGCGAGACAGTGATCATCAGATACTCCGTGTCCGTCGCACGATGCTAGTGGACCACGGGGTTCGGATCTTATCCATTGACGACCATGATTGACGGTACTCTGTAGATTGATTTTTTTTTCTCGGTGCCTATCCTCTTCCTGCAAGGGGCACTGAAACAGCCAAGAGAGGAGATGTTAATCTAGCTTACGGAGTAGTACGGAGTACAAACTGATTATAGAGCCAGCCAAGCAATCTCGCTTTGCTGGATGAGCTAAGCTTCCAAGGCGGAGTGAGCTAAGAAAAAAAAATCAAGCACGACTAATACTCCGTATCACAAAATATGAACTCCGAGCAGCTAAAAGAGGAACAACTAAAAAAAAAAAAAAAAAAAGCCCCGAGCTCGACGTGACGGGATCCCGGCACTGTCCTACTTCCGTTATGCGGCGAAAAAGTCACAATAAAAGGGGTTAATGGTGTTTGCTCGCCGCGTCTCCACCGTGGGAAGAAGCCGCCTGCAGACGGTGGTTTAAACGCCACGGCCACCACGAGCCGCGCTGCAAGAAGCAGTAAATCACGCTTAGCACGCGCTGTTTAGAGCTACGGACGGCTAACGAACGGCCATAATGGCGCTGCTCGTACGAGCCGAAGAGGGAAAACTGGAGGGCTCGTATTCAGGATTTGCCCTGTCAGGGATAATGACGTTTGAGGGCTCTGGAAGCCAAAAAGGGGGCCGCAAGAGACGCTGGACCGGATTGGGGTTGAGGTGGTAACGGCAGCTGCGGCAACAGAGAAGGCGGCGATGTGAATATGCACGTTGAAGACTGAATGAACTGCGATCTCGAAAGATGTATGGGGTCTAAGCGAAGAGGACCCATGAACCGCAAGAGAGAATGAGGGAAAAGGACCACATGCATTCACCGCCTGCGCTACCGCTACCGCTACTACAGACTCGGAGGACATGTCATAATTGATACCAGGCAAGGGTTGCCATGCTGCAGCGGTTCACCGACGTACCTGCAGAGACAACGCATGTTTGATTGCAAGACTGAAGCGATTTACGTACGTGAATCTGGCTATTGTCTTTGATAACACGGCCCGGCCACGCGCGGATTGGTGCAACGCCATGCTTTGCCATGCTGATTCGCCGAGATTGAGCGTTGCACACAGAGTGAGTGGCACGAGGAGGGGGGAAACGGCATCTTCAAGGATTTCTGGTATTCATCCAAACGTGCACATGTTGTGGCATCGGAACGTGCTTGGGCTGTGTGATCAACTTGTTTGTGCGACGCAACCAGTGCCCAAAGGCGAGACGGAAATAACAAGCCACGGCTAAGAATAGAGGGGGATGACTTAGAAGAAAACAAAGATTGGTGAGCAAATAAGCTTTGATTCTCCCGCGCTCCTCATTGAACAGAATCTCACATGTTCAATCTCACTTGCAGCAAAGGGCAAGGTCTCGGCTGAGAAACGAAACCGCCTTGCCGTTCCAACTTGATTGATGCCAAATCCCGACTGTCCAGGTACCTGCACATAGTCCGCACCGCTGGCGGGTACCTCCGAAGCAGCTCGGGCGCATCCCTTGATCTTGCTCTCTGGTCTGTGCTCATGCCGTCTATTCGCTGGAGCGCAACCCCCTGGAAGTCCCCTTAGCGTTGTTGTTTTAGGCGCTCTCTCCGCTGGTGCTCTAGCGGCTTTAGCGGGTGCGCCACCGCACCGTCACTGGGCTCCCTGGGCTTGGCATCGCCTCCACTGGGGTCAGCACCGTGCTAACCAGCGACTCAGCCTTATCCAGAGAGAAGAAGAAAATATGAGAGAGCTTCTCCTAGGCCATGGCTGGGAGGGGGGGCCCCTGTAGCTGGTTTGCTCTGGGATGGTTTATATATTCTAGCACACGCATCTTCCACCTGCATCCGTCTCCCAGCTTTGATTCACTGCTCCTTCGCTCGTTTTGTTATTGGCATTGACTGTTGTCGCTGATAAATATCTGCTTCTGCTCGCGTGATCAGCTACCGCTACCGGCCGCCCTCGACGAGTTTACCTGATACTTAATCCTTGGCCCTCCTCTCCCCCTCCGCTACCTACGGGAACCGACCTACGAGAAACCGGGTGTAGGCATAAAAGGACGAAAAAAAAAAGAGAGAAATCTAAAAAGAAGAGGGTCTTCCAGAATAAGAGGGAAAGAAAATAGGGAAGAAGGAGAAGACGACAACGATAAAGAGAGAAAGAAAGTTGGAAGCGACAGCAAGGGCCAGGCTGATATTTATATATCGGGATCCAAGAAAAAGCGTCTTGCAAGGCAAACAATGGGAAGCGGCCCTACTGGACCTCAACCGCACAAGATTGGAAGCGTAACCGCAGCAGCTCAACATCAATACCGCGACGATGCAGCGAGGAGGTAACCGTGACGTTCGCTTTGCCGCAGACGACGACGACGATTATGAGTATGAGCGGACTTGCTTCACATACCGGCCGCTGTCCAGGCTCCCCACACCGCCTCCGACCCTGAGCAAACCTTCGTGCGTGGACCAATCGCTCGAAGACGATGACACGCTGAATCCCCGATATCGAGGTGAGTTTTTAGCTGCCCAATCAATATGCGAGCCTCTGCTATTCTGGCCTCGGCACACAGCGCAGCGCCAGCCTGGGCAACCCTCTGGCTGGCTGACTGGCTGGCTGGCTGCATGTACGGGGATGCGGAAAGCGGAATACGGAGTAATACTACAATGCAACCTAGAGCTTGCATATCTGCATTGCCGAAATCATGTGGCTAACGGTTTGGGTTGGTTGCAGGTCCCGCCATCCATCTTGTCAATCTGATTCCCGCATCGGCCTCGCTGGCGAGCGCATCGGTGCCCTTTGTCCAGGCCATGCTGTCGAGGGCCGACCTGTCGATGGAGATGCTCGCACTGGCGGTTTGCATCCTCGACAGCCTCGACACAAAGTTTGCCCGGACCTGGCGCCTGTCCTGCCCGCTCTCGTGCCCTCTGCTCGCCGACGACCTCGACTCCCCCACCGCGACGTCGCCGTCCCTCATCAAGCGACACTCGCTGCCGTCGACGCCGCGCGACGCTCCCCGTCGACAGCTTCACATCGATTCCGTCCGTCCCGAAATCATCATCCTGGCCGCCCTTGTCATCGCGGCCAAGTTCACACAGGACCCGCAACAGCCACCGCAGTTCTATCGTCTTGCGTGGGGCCGCGGCCTGTGGTCCAACGAGCAGCTCAACGTCACGGAGCGGTGCATCATGGAGAGCCTGGACTACCGCATCCTGCCGCTGTGCGAGGACGACTGCCTTACCGACGCCATGGTCGACATGCAGCTTGCCGCAGAGCTGGAGGAGTCGGGCTCGAGGTGGAATCTTGCTCGCGAGCCCACGCCTCCGGACAGCGCAGCCGGCAGCGAGTGCGAATTCGTGCCGAGCCACATCCGCTCCAAGACTACGCTCGGCGTAGGCATGGGCTATGATGATGTGGGGGCAGCGAAAGAGAGACGGTGATGTTTCAGCCGATAATCCCTCAAAGCTGGATGGGATTTTTTTTTTTTCTTTTCGGTACATTTGACGAGTCATTGACAAAGCGATGGGCATTTATCTTTTTTTTTTTTTAATAGCTGGCCTTTTTTTTTCTATTTTTAAAATGCGCTTAGCATGTTTTGCATATGAGCATATTTTTACAAGGGCGTTTGGAGAAAATCGCAAAGCGTGGAGCAATAGTAGCTCTTACTTTTTTGGCTATTGGGCTGAGGAATCATTTTTTTGGATCACTTTATCCC